>JAPMAE010009632.1:0-10544 GCA_036584705.1 Rhyacophila sp. 25_7 | reverse complement strand
AATAATGAAATCTGTTAGGCTCGATAGACTTCCTCAAATATAATGTATGTATGTGCATGCATGTATGTGTAGGTATGTGTATATATTTTTTTAAATATATAATATAATTTTTGCATATTATTTTTTCTTATTTTTTGCTTATGCTATTTTTTTATATATATCTTCATATTGTAAACGAAAAATAATGTTTATATAAAAATATTATTTGGCCTTATTTAACCCAAAAAATAGTAACATAAGTATGTTAATGCTAGATGTATGGATATCAATGGTATATTCTTCTTTATCCGGTGCTTTTAAATAAAAATGGCTAATTACCCGTCTTAAATTTGTTAATATTTATAATTATAACCAAATGTTACTATGAAGGCGAATATATATATATTTCTATAAAATAGACAAGTATTGCTTCATCTGAACAATAGGAATTTTCAACATATGTACTTCTAGCATTGAGCCCTAAATATAATATATGCTGTGTTTGTCAAGAAAAACTACCAAAAATATTAGTATTTGTTTATCACATGTATTGAAATATGTACAACTTATATAAACCCTTCTTTGCTACGCAGTATTAATAATTCCTTCCACACAATAATTAAAATAATCTCTCCACGCTTAAGGATTCTTTCATCTCGTTTGCTACACCCATAAAACCATTTTTTAACACAAAGTAACGTAATTATCTGCATTGTTTTCTTGGGTTTCGCCGCAAACGTGTTGGTGTTAATTTTGTTAAAGCGTATACATGGATTTTCCTGAGAAATTGTTTGTTTAATTACAATTGAGAGTGTTTACAAAAGGAATCGTATTGCTTGAGGCTACATAGTAACCTTTTTAACCCAGAGATCAGAACATATGCGAAATGTTGAGTGTTTTTTAATTGTATGGATTTAATTAAGCCAGTGAGAGATTTTAAAACGGCTGCTCGTTTTGTTTTGAACGCATTAACGAACAACTTTTTAATTCAATCAAGTATTTGTAAATTTCAATTTGTTCAATATTAAAACATTATACTCGTACATAAAAGACACATCGATTGATTCTCAAATATTTTTTATTACCATTCCTATTGTTAAGCACAACATATAATTCTTTTAATTGCGGAAATTAAGAAAGAAGATTAAAATAATAAAAAAATAAAATCACAACTTAATCCATTAGGTTAACTAGTTTATTTTAATTTCAAATTTATATTAAGAGAGTGTAATCGTTTCAATGTCTACAACTTGACACCATTATTTGCCCACATGGCTCATTTTCAAAAGTATTATTTGCAACAAATACAGTCACATACTCGTACTTTACACATATAAATATGACACTAAAAGTACATATATAATGTCAAAGATGAGTTTCGACTAAATACTAGAATTAAACTTTTAAATACATTTTCATAAAAGAAGATTATGTTTTAATTCTAAAAGTATACTTAGTCAAGAAACGTACACAAAATTTTTGTCCTCAATCATTATATTCCATATATTTTCTTGTTTTCTTCTCAGTATTTATACTAATTCTATTACTACATTCATTCCAAAATTCATAAAAGAAAAATGTTAAAAAATATTATACATGATTGAAATGTTTTCATCCTATCTATTAATAGTTAGTTGAATTTATATGACTCATATTTCCTATAGCATAAGTTTCCAAGAAACGGCGCGTCAATCGAAATCGCTTTAATCAAAATTTATAAATAATTTTAAATAATATGCTTGTCGCCAGCTCTTCAGAATATTAAATACTTTTTAAATTTAATGTACAGTAGAAGAAAATCTTTGTAGGTGGCGAAAGTTAAATAAATAAACTTTTTTTATGATTTAATAATAAATATCTCTGAGGAATATATAAAAATCCTTGTAATAAAATATAATCAAATACATTGATCGTGCTGCGTAAAATAAACTATACATTTTTAAGTGTAATAATATCAATAAATTAATTTAAAAAGTAAATTTGTAATATTAAAAATTTCACTCTATAGAGAATTTTCATTCTTATTTTGCTATAAAAAGAGAGATTTTTTGAAATTACTAAATAAATACATACGGTATTTAATATTCAGATTTGCAGTCACAAATAGATATTTTTATATTGTCGTTATACTGGCAGAAGGCATTAAGTCAAAAAAGACTCTTTTCAGAAAATTTATTTATAAAATGTGAGTCTCATAATGTTTAACGATAATATATTAGGGCAACTTGGACTATAAGTCTTATTGACATTTTTATAGAATTAAAATATACCTAGAAACATTTAATCTGATCAACTAAAGAATTCTTATTTAGTTTATGTGTTATGCCAGTAATAAAATATTTAACATTAACTTGATAAGCAGTAACATTTTAATATATAGAAAAGGTACAAAAAATATGGTTAAGCTTGTTTTATCAGATAAAAGAGTATGCGAAAGTCTACCAAACCGCATTATTTAGTCAAAACGGAAATTTTTCAACTGTACGTCTTATGCGAGTATACCGACAATATGTTCAGGTGATAGAAATAACTCTTTTAGTTCTTGCATTGGTTTACTTAAATTCAATAATTTAACATTGAATTTACATTCATTAGAAATTAAATTTGTAATATTCACTAAATCGTTAACTTTGTCTAAATTATGTGTTAGTTAAAATTGTGATTTGCGCTAAAGTGTCTTCGTTTAATAATTTTACAATCAAGAAAACTGATGGGTTTTCTAAAATTCTGTTGATTCATTATTTTATATTAGAAAGCTTTCCTTACAAAATTACGATAAAATCGACTTTTCAACAACCAACTTAAGAAAAAATTCGTTAATGTGTTATAAAAAATTTAGTATATTAAAGAATAACACACTTTACAACTCTCATTGTATTTTTTACAGCCTTCCGAGCTTTTTAATCTTTTCGATCACAAAAGATAGATTGTTTTGGTAGTGATTGATTTTACCGTTCCAATTTTAAAATTACTTTCAAAGCTTTATTCGCGACGAAGTTTTCTGAAAAGTTTCGCTTTTTCATCAATCCAATGACGGATGCGGAATAATTTTTCGAAGTTAAATCATTATTGTCAATTCCGGTCTATTAATATTACTTTCAAAACGATCAGAAAACTTAATAGAAGTCTTTTCATTTTTTTAATAACATGAATCATATAAGTGATTGACTTTTATATTGACAGCAAAATTAAAGAAATGTGGAAATAACCTGACATTTAATACATAAGTTGGCAAAAAATTATCTATTCCCGAAAGAATTATACTTTCAATTACGAATTTAGTCAATTATTTAATATATTTTAACTACACCCCACGCCAAGCACAAGTTTTTTTAAATATGAAAATTTCCTCCACAGATATTGTTAAAGAATAATACGTTTTCATTAAAAACCTAATTTGGTCTTGCTTTTAAATAAATATGAAAAACTTCTGCAAATAATATCATTTTAGAGACTCAATTGTCTAACATTAGAATTCATAAAAAGATACATGTATACTGAGCTATTAAAAACAACCGGCTACAAAGGTAGTTATATAAGTACTAGACCTGGCAAATAAAAGACATTTTTTTTTAAATATCTTTATTTCTCTACATAGTCTTTTTTAATTAATTATTAAATTATAAATTATTGATTTTTGTATAGAGGATAAAAAAGTAACACGACAAACATTACATATTATTGAATATTAATACTTTAATTTAAATGAAAACTGTTTAGAAATAAGGTTTTTTTTTTCTTTGTTTATTATATAATAGCTTTTTATTGTAACTTTATAATTTGATTTGTAGCAATGCACTTTTTTGATAGCTGCACTGTAAAATATATGGTTTTACTTGGCCGAGTCACTGTCATATGATAGTTAGAAAAAGTTTATTACCTTTATCAATAAATCAATTAATATTATATATAGCGTAGTTGCTACAACAACTGGCTTGTATGCCTGTAGAACCATGTATCCATGTAAAGAGCTGGTAGTTTAACTAAATTCATATTGTGTATTTAAAAAAAATAAAAACATCTATCTATGTTCTTACTTTCCATGATATTGATAAAAAAACTTTAAATTTCATTGAAGTAAAATTAATAAACTTGCCAACAAAATACTTCACGCATTGTATTTTTCTTTAACGCAGTATTAAAATAACTTTTTTAGAGATAAAACACGTGGAAAGGTGTAATTGATAATCCATTCTACGAATATCTATAATGACATATAATTCAAATAAAAAGACACGGATTCACTAAAATACATGTTGTACTACTTAAGCTAGTAATTTAGTTTCTCTGACTTTTTGTATATATCCACTTCAAAATGATAAATATTTATTTTTACTATGTGACAATTTTCTTTATTTTTTGCAAATTATAGTCATTGATTATTTGTTCAACTATATGGCCTAACGTTTTAGATAGCATAATACAAATAAAAAATGTTTCTAAATGTTTTTGCTTATTATAGAATACAACGTATATCTTATAATTGTCATCCGAGTTCCTAACGGTTACTCGTCACTAAATATTTTTTTTATTGTGTATATTATATATTTTCCACAAAATAGGTTATATTTTATTCAAAGCATTTGACATTGATAAATACGTATCGTGTGAAATACACAGTTTTTAGTTTATTCATAATGTACGATATAAGTATATTGTTACCTTGTTTTCAGTTAACTACGAAAAGTTATATTTGATACACTATGATGTATTAAAAGCTTTATATTGTTTTTCGAAAAATGGAAGTGTAAATAAAAAAAACGTTTGAAGCTGCGAGTGGAATTTAATCATGTGAAAAAATATATGCCGTATAAATTTTATTACGTCCAAAAACTAAAACGCACTAATGCTGAAAGTAACTGTAAAAAGCTTTCGCGTAAAACTACTATTTACGGAGTGCAAAATTGACCAAACACAACTTTTCAGCTCTCAGTAAAACTAAATTATTTAATAAAATATATATAACCACTAGAACTTTTTTATATGCGTTATATACAATTTCATATTTTTTTAAATTTGATTTTAAAGCCATAAAAACTACGTTGCATATCGATTGCAATTATTTATTAATTAAAAATGTAACAAAAAACAGTCTTCTCATTTTTGTAGAAAATTTATATAAACTATATTATTATTAGTAGTTATAAAAGTAACAAAAGAATTTTTAACATAATTATTTTTAAAAACCTACTACACATTATTAATACAAATAATATTAATAATTGATTAAATATGGCGCTACAATCTAGTTTTTTTATCTTTCTCTCTCTCTCTTACATTCTCCAGTCATTTACACTCATTTTTTTTGCTTACGTTACTTATTCTTTATTATTCGCCCAGCTGACGGGTCGAGTGTTTACTAGAGTTCCTTCAAACACCTCTTAAGAGTTCTATATTCATCGCACTTTACAATATGATTTGTTCATCTAAGTTTCTTTGCTCTCAATACGTTTATATGCTGAGGTAAAATTACTAAACATTAGTACGGATACAAAAGTTTTGATTTTCTTTGACTGTTCCAATCGGAGTATTTTATTTTCTAATACTTGCATGGCCTTTTTCTGTTTCTCAGTCAGTCTCCAGGTTTTACATCCACACATAACTATAAGTTCCTTTAAAATTACCCAATTAAACAATTTTCTCATCGTCTCAGAACAGTGATTAATCAAAAATTATTAGTACTGTAGTTACACTATATTAAAACTGTTATACTATACTAAGTATGTTTTTAAATGCAATCAATGTACAACTCTCAATAATGTATAATATTTAAAGCAACTCTACATATAAAAAATTGTAAGACAGAAAGCACTTGATCATACGGTTAGACTGAAATAAGACAAGTGGATAGCATCACAGGATATATATTTTTACGTGTATGACTGTAAATAGAGTGTATAGTAGTCGTTAAATGTACTGTTAGTATCAGTAGTGGGTCCTCAAAACCCTGTTATTTTTAACTAATTACACAAGGTTATTAATTAAATCATTCAATTAGTTTTGAGAGGATGTTATATGCAGTTGACCTGAATAGATCGTTGCGCCATACGATAACGTAACGTTTGATTGCCTATCAAGAGCGGCCAAATTCTTATATAAATTCTCGTATAAATAATCCTTCACATAATGTCAAATTGTTTAATTTAATAATAAACAATATTTTTATCATAGAGAACTTTTTTACATTTTCAACTTGTCATGTGTATTTTTAAAATATTCTTTACGGTTGTAATATATTGTTAGTTTCTTTGAAAACACTTAGTTTCATATGGGGCTACACGTAAACATAAAACATTTTTCCTACAAAAGTCATAGCTTGAAGCATTTTTCAATATCATCCATTCCATATGGGAATAAAATGAATTATGATAGATGCCGCTTTATTAATTATTAAGTAAGCGATACTCTCACGCATTAAAAATCGACCGCTTTCTAATTCATTTTTATTTGACTATACACTTTATTTATCAATTTTATATAATTTATACTTTTTGAAAACTTATCACAAGAACTAAAAAATATTATAAAATAACCATATCATAAAGTTAACTAGTATTTCATACTTATTTTTTTGTATAAACACATAAACAACTGCAAAAGGTTTTATTATTATTTTCTTTTTTAATATATAATATGTCCAATACACATAAATAAACATGTGCATTCCAATAGATGTATGTTTTACAAATTCTATCTGGTTTGTGTCTCTAAAAGTTGACACTTACGCTAAAACAATGTTTTTCAAATCAATTTCAATTAAGTCTTCATTGTCTAGTGCTTAGTAAGGTAAAAGCTTATCAATATCTTTGCAAGTAAGGTTTTCAATGCTTTTACTATCTACAGGATGTACGATATCAACGATAATTAAGTAATCAATGGCGTTATCTCTCTCACTCTTGATATATATAGGCGTAGTATTCAACAATTATAAGTGAGTTAATTACAACTCAAGTACAATTTGAGTAAATTATACCAATGATGCCAAAATGATATAATATACATACATTATATTCTTTTAAACATCGCCAATTATAATTCATTATCTTTTAATTATACTAACAGACGTTATTAGTATTGTTGAGAAATTAGCCATTTGACACGTGTCAAACTGTTATGTTGCCAATTTACAATAAATAAAAATAGACTTTTTATTATTGTCATTGAAAATAGTGAAGATCATCAATACGCAGGAGCACAGCGTATTAGTATTTTTTACACTTATAAATTCACAAAGTTAATCTTGTTTTTAATACAAAGAGAACTATCAAAAGATAAGGGTCTGATGTGAATAATTTTATCAGGTAAATTATTCACAAAAAAGATTAACGATGACACTTTGCGTTAATAAAGAGTTTGAATTTGGAAAGATGTTTATTTAAATAATACAGAGATACAAAAGTTACTTAATGTAAAGACAATAATAAAATAACAGTTCTTATTGTACATGCGTCATCATAGAATCTTGTAATTCTGTTATCAATTTGGTATTTTCTTTTAATTACAAAAAAATACGTAATAACAACATAGAATTATTTTATTATTACCACGTTAAAGAAAAATTTGTATAGACTAACAACATTATCAGAAATATTTTAAATATTAATTAATAATGGTATTTCAATAAATAAGAAAATATCAAAATGCATCATATTTATCAAACTACAGTAATTTGAATCAAGATCACGTCTTTAAAACATAACTTGTTAAAAAAACAAAAGACCGTACTACCACTTCCGATGGCTTCATTATTTTTGGCTTGATGATTGCAAATACTACCTCAACTAGTTAATCTTCTGGTTAAAATACGTTAAAAAAATATTTGTCAGACATGAAACTGAATTTACGACCCATTGACGCTTAACCTAGATGATACATTATTTTCTTTCAATGCGTACATAAATAAATATAAATATTTTCATTAAAAACTCTTTGATAAATGAAATATTATATAAGGAGTATCGTAATGCCATTGAAGAATTACGAGTACAATTTAAAAATAAGGATTATTGCTGATTACAATAATACCTGTTTCATTTTCTAACGTTTTCTTACGATTAAGAAGTTTGGGCAAATAGCTCGTTAAGATTTTATAACCAAATATTAAATAAATATACTATATTCGTTTAACGCTGTGTTTACCTGCATTTATTTATTTTAGAATATTTTCATTATCTTGTAAAGAATGTTATAACATAAAATTAAAAATAATCGCTCTATTTGAAACCACTTAATAGCTACTGCAGAGCAAAGTTAGTATCGCTTTATCTAGCGTATTTAGTTCTTCATATACTTTTTGAGCATGAAAAACAACTTACTTTCTATAGTCAATGCTTATACTTGTTGCAAAACTATTTAATAAAATAAATCTTTACACGGGTCTTATCGGACATAAAAACTTGTTAAAACGTGAAAAGTTAATTTTAAAGCTTTTTATAAACTTTCGATAACTTTAAAGAAGTAATTTTATATATACTCACAAATGAACTCATTGGTTTCAGGCTTTAATAGCCAAATTGATTGAGTATTTACCACACCAATTTCACAGATCACTACCCACTGAGTATTTACGACCTCTACAAATATCTGTCTTGCCCTACAGTGCATGGTAATACGATTCCGTGTAGCTCCACTGCGATCTATATATTTTGTTAAATAGTTACGTTTACACCAATAAATTTATATTTATTGTGCAATTATATAGTACCTATGATGGCACAGGAAAAGATTGTATGCTGAATGTTCATATATTTTGGAATAAAATATCTATTTAGTTTTTGTCGTATTCTATTTTGTAATAAATTTAAATAACTATATTTTCTAACTTTATCCATGCTAAATAAATCATATGATTATAATAACAGCAGATGTTTTTACGAGTAATAATTATAATATTTTATCTCAATCAATTACGTCCATGTTATGTTTTTAATTTGCAAATTTACATTAAAAAAACTGTGCAATTATTACCAGTTTTGAGATTTCAACCTTTCAACCTAAGTTTGCCAGTCGGATACACTATTTATTTACTCACAAAGACAATTAAAATTTTTAATTTGTTTTTATATTTTTATATTACGACAATGGATGATTCTTTAATATTAACTTTCAAATTTCTTAAAAATTATCATATTAAATACTTTTTTATTGCAATTAAATATCTATTTCTATAAAATATGTATTAAAAATTCAACAACAGCAGTATAAAAAATACAATATTATTAATTGATATAGTTGACTTAATGATATCTACTCAATTATAAATATTCAATACTGCAAATATATATTTATTTTCTACTGTATTTTCATACTTTTGAAATATATTTGCTTCATTTTTGAAAGTTAACAATGATAATAGAAATCCAAGAATAATTAATTAATTTTTCTAAGTATTGATTGAAAACGATGAAATAAATTGACTTTGCACATTTATTTAATTAAACACGTTATACTTACAAGTACTGCGTCTGGTTTGGTAATTGATATATATGTGTAGTTGCAAATGAAATGGATTTGCCAATGTTCAACATTTCTCGAATAAAGTACATTCCACAATATCGTCACTCGGCTGCAAAGCTTATTTATGTGGCATAGTTTTCCGAAAGATTTAAACCTGTCTGACTATTTGAATAAATTTTATCGTCGTTGAGAAAATTCTTGGATTGCTATGAAAATTCTAAATGTTTTCTTACAATTAAATGCTTATATGGTATGTCATTATTTTTGATCACCGCTAATAATAGTCTGTTATTATGTTAATAAAAATTATACATATTATAAAACTTCAGATTGATACCCTTTATATATGTAATTTATACATATATATATATGTAATTTATGTCTAACAAATGTCTCGGAGTAAAAAATTATATTGATAAGTTCCAGTTGCATACTCTTTATCAAAATGTGTTGTAGTTTTTTACAAGTATACCATAACAAAACAATAGTATTTTAAGTTAAAATTAAAATACGTCTTAAGTGCAGAAAAAAATATATTTGGTGATTAGAAATGAAATTAGTAAGTTATGTGTGAAAAAAGACATTATCAATCAGTACACTAGAATTGAACAATATTAAGTCACATTTCCCAAACATCTCATTAGAGTCATTTGTTTCGAAGTTTTAAGTATTATTTGATTCCGAAATTCATTAAATATTTTTAAAAACCTAACACTTTTGATATAGAATTACTGTTTACAATGGTATGAAAGAGGTCAATTAAATTAAGTTTAACAATTAATACTTCCTAAACACCTTTAAAATAATTTTGCGTAATTTACGTTTATATAAATGGATAAATTACCGTATATTTGTTTTTTTGTTTTTTTTTTACTCGTTTTTTCCAAAATACGAGAGTAAACAATACATACTATTTTTCTTTGCATATCAGAAAACTTACAATAAAAGTGTATTTTAAGAATGATTTGAAAATTAAGAGCACTGAGTTTAATAACATTGCATAAAAATCAACATCAATGCGTAATTACGCTGATTTTAGTAAGTTAAAAGTAATAATTACATTTCATATTAGTTTATGGATTTGACAGATCGTTTGAAAATGGAAGGCG
>JAPMAE010009622.1:0-10549 GCA_036584705.1 Rhyacophila sp. 25_7 | reverse complement strand
TATTTGTCAATGAATCGGTATATTTCAAAAAACTTAACGATATTTTGTCTATTAAAATAAATAATTTTAAACTTTCAAAACTAAAAAATTAGCTACAACTAAATTTCTCATACGATTCTTATTAGAAGTCGATCGCCAGGAATTTTAAATCAAAAGTAATTCCCAGCTTCAAAAAGGTCGGGTGGGTACCCTTGCTATATGGAATTGACGTTTGACTAAATCAGAGGTACCCAAACCTCCCCCCGCCCGTAGACCACTTGTAGAATATTTTCCCTACGCCATCTGAATATTAGGGTTCACCTCCTTTGAATCTCGTGGACCGCCAGTTTTTTTGCTGACATAGACTATTTTGGGAATACATGGACTAGAGTATGATGAGTAATGACTAAGAAGCTAATCATATTCTCTTCGATGTCGAAGTTTTTTTTTCATTTTCACATGCCTGCAATGAGTCGATGCTTTGCCTCTCATGAAAGTATTGAGATAAGACTCACTTGCCATCATCTCAGCCAACACCAGTATATGCCGAAAAACCGTTAACTGATTATAAATGAGATGACCCTCCAGCAAACAGACTAAAGAGCGGAAACGCTACGTTCTTTGCCTTGAAGAGTCTGTCCAGGTCCAAAATCTTGTCAAAGAGAGCCAAATTCCGTGTTTATAATGTGACCGTAAAATCTATAGTTCAGTATGGATGTGAAACTTGGAGCCTGGCGGAGAAACGAGAAAATGCCAAGCAAATATTCGAAAATAAAATACTCCGAAGAATACTTGGATCAGTTGAATAAAACCGAGGATTTCGCATCCGCACTAATGTTGAGCTTCGCGAACAGTTTACCCTCAACATAAATGAATGTCTTGTGTACGAGGAGACTCAGATGGGTGAGTCACGCTGTAAGTTGAGCCGAATCTAGAACTCTCAAGAAGGTGTTTGAAGGAACTACGGTAGGCATTCGACCCGTCGGCCGCCCCGGAATGAGATGGGCGGACAACGTAACCAGAAACGCGAAAATCTCGAGTGTGAATGATTGGAGAGAGAGAGAGGCCCGAAGGGAGGTCGTGCAGTCGGCTACGGACCCGAATGGATCGTAGCGCCAATGTTTAATTAATTATAATTAAAATTTATGAAATATCGCGATATATGTGTTTATAATTACATTGGAAATCAGGCGAAACACGAGAAAAATTGATGTAAATTTCCAAAATTTAGCCATCGTTTAATAATTATACTCGCACATATTAATTATATGAAGTAAAAAAAATATTTAGTCATCACAATGAAAAAAAATCCACCAGATTTTAATCAACCAGGCAGCTCACAATACAATATAAGATATCAGTCATGGCTATTTAGGCGGAGAAGTTATGACAACGTTAAATCTAAGTGGAAACCAATATCAGACATTCGTATTTTACATATCAACAAAAATTACAACCATAATAACAATAAAAAAATTAAAGGTATCTACCGAATTGTGAAAACATTTAGATGACTCAAATTTCGACATCTCGGTGTGTTATAATATGTATTATTAGTTTATTTGTAACTAATTTAAATAAATGTATTTTCCGCCACTACGATATATACGAGTATATATCCAATTGTACTCTCAAATTTTGTGAACAATGCTTTCAACGATCGTCTTTCATACTTTACACATCCACTGACGAACATATAGCTGAGTTTAATCGAACTCATTGATAACAATCGTCATCCCACCTCCGATTTGTTAAAATAATAACACAGTTTTTATTATTCCATGACCCGTATCGTTATTTTATGTTACCTTTCTCAACTGATCAAATAAGGTTTCGTGATTTTTAAAAATCAAAATGTATATAATATTATATTGTTGGAATTAGTATAAAAGCCGTTATTTAAATGACACATCAATTACATTACATTTTTTTTTCACTTGTAATCAATAAACATAATATTCATACACAACATAAGACTTTTTTATTTCTAAATAGATTTGATCAGAGATTTTTATCAGAAAATGACAACACTTGTGCACTCAGTATGATATACCGTATAAACCTAAATATACATTATTACCACATAAAAATACAGATAATTGACATTATGGACAACAATAAATTAGTTTCCTAAATGGGAAAATAATATTAACAGGGTATGACATGACAATAGAATAACATGATGTTCTGATAAACATGAAATAATATAGGATAACGAAATATAAAATTGTGTGTGAAACATACCTTATTGTATAATCACTTCATAAACTTGACTATTGCACGCTAATTACGTATGTCTTTATCTTAATTTGACACATTACATTTACAATAAATGTGACTAGCAAATATCACTCAAAAGCTACGACCAAAAATACACACAACCCTCTCCGCTACACAAAGGGAACTGTCATTTTTCGATAAGCACTATAGTTGCCAGCTTTAGATATTAAAATATTCGTATTGTACTTCACTACTAAGCACTAATTTTTCATAATGATTGAATGTTAATTTACAAGATATACATTTTTTAAATACATTATAATAAAAATATATCACACAAAAATATTTATAGCTGTAATACATTACAACCTTTTATTGAAAGTTAATCTAATTTGTATTTTTTCCTACTTACGTTTAAAATTTACCCAATTTTTTAAATTTTCACAATATCTCGATTTACTCTATTCGATTCAAGCAATTCAACCTATAATTTTCTTAATCTAATTGATTAATGTTTAATATGCTGTATTTTTTGCGGAATATACTATCATTGAATGTTATTTATTGAAGACCACAAAGTTCAACAACTAAGTATTTTACTCGTGAGTAGGCAGCATAGATTTGCTGCTGGCAACACTACGTATTCCCTCCGACCAGTGCTCCCACTCATGGGTTTTTCCACCCAAATCTAAATGTTTTTACTCTCATCTGGGTGTTTTCCATTGGAATACCTCAATATCTGGGGTTTTTCGGGAATTTTTAATTTTATGTCAATAACTTACTATAATATTTAGATTATCTGTTAGGGGAAACTCTATAACACATTACTAACAAGTATTTTGTGATCATTTGTATTTTATTACGTTATTTGGTGTGTTTTTTACATACATAAATGTAAATGTACATAATGTAATATAATATTTTTTTTATTTTGGATATTTCTTAATTATATTAATTGATTAATGCTCTAATTTATATTTTGTATGATATATTTAAATAGCGTTATTAGTAAATGGTGGTAGACACATAATTTAAAAAATGAATGGTTAGGAGAACCAGAGTTGTGAAAAAAGTGTTTAAAATGAAGAAGAAATGTGAAGTGCAAATAAATAATGCCAATAAATCAATGTTACTTACCCATAAGAATATAGTTAAACACACAAAAAGTGCAAATATTGATAAGACAGCTACAATAATTTAATTTTTATATACGATTTTTGACCAGGTAAATTGTATTAATATATTTTTAACTTTTCTCGTTTATTGTGGTTTTTATTTTTTGACGTCATTTATGTTTATTGTATGATTTTTTTTCATTTGTTTGCATTTTTATAATAATTCATCAAACATCATTATTATGTATATGTTTTTATCTTGGTAAGTCATCAATAAAAAACATGCGTTATTTTAATTTATATCTAGTTTTATTATCTATTAGCATATGGATTTTTTATATTTTCTTCTCTTCGTTTTCTGTACCTGTAATTTACTAGATTAGGAGTTTGTCGGATACTGCTGTTAATTCCGAATTATATTACTATTTATGTATTTTAAAACAATATTTTTTTAGGGTATTGTTTGTCCTTAATTCTAAATTATAACATATGTAAATCTTAAAAATATATATTTTACCGCTCTAATATTTTTTTAATTGAAAGAAAAAATAATATTAGTTATTTAAAAAGCTGCTTCCTAACTACGCTTAGGATTCAATAGTACCAAGCCGAATGAGGGGTGAGTTTGCGCCAATCCAAAAAGTTGCATACAAATTGTAATATATTTTAACATAAAATGAATAATTTTAGCTTGAAATGCGTATATAACGCTTTCTGTAAGTAAACGTTTCATTTATGCATATTAAGTGTTAAATTATTTGTGTTACTACACTTATATAGTAAAAACTGGGTTTATTTACGATGCTAATCTGGGTTTTTATAAAATTTGCGAATGGGAGCACTGTCTCCAACAATAGTTAAGAACCAGTGTTGATTAACGGTTTTGGCACGAGTTGTGAGTGCATTGTTTATTGAAAATTTGTGCGCGGTTTTATACAGGTACATAAATTATTAAATTTATTCATGTGCTGATATACATTATATATAAAATGTATTAAACAAAAATTGTCTCTATACATTCTCCAGCAATATGTCTCAAAAAATGGAAGCGTGATGACTTAGACAAGGTGAAAGAAATAATTATGGTGAAGATAATGATTATTATCATCATCACCAGCTTTGAAATATTCCAATGCAGGAACTTTCGTTTTTTATTTTTTTCATTAGTTTATATTGGGTTTCGGAATATAAAATTTTCACGCATAGTCTAAAATTGTGCGTAGAATGCGAACGTATTTTTTTCTCGATTTCGAGAATATGTGTTTATATCGCTTTTTGTAACTAGACGCTCCAATTTGCAAATCAACATATTTTTGTTATTTATAACAGAAATATAATATTTGTTGAAAAATAAAATTAATCATTCCAAATCTAATAATAATTTAAATTCTTTAAAAATTTATTCGATCATCATAATAAAATTTAATAAAAACTGGGCTAAAGTATTTTTTGCGTAATTTATTATTTCATTAAAAACTAAACATATGAATTTTTTATTGACAATTCAAAACAGCTGTTTTGAATTCTTTTCATGATTCTTCAATTCTTAACTATATTTAAAATAAAAGTTTCACGTAATCGAGATAGGTAACATAACCCTATTTATAGCATGTTTGCAACACTTAAAATGTTCTATTGTTGTAGTACTATTTTTATCCACAGATGTCGTGTACTTGAGTAACATGTTTTTGTATGCAACTTAGAATATAAACAAAGTAGTGTGAAAAAAATATTTCAAACGTTTTTAATATTGAAATGAATAGACGTTTTTATAATGACAAAACTATATACCCTATTATATTATTTCAAAATCATTATATGTTTCAAATTAGCAATAGCATCTTTGTAATTATATATGAATTTTTATGTTTTATGCAAGCTTAATAAAAACTCTCATAGAGGCTACTACTTTATTGATAGATGCCTTAGTTATTTTTTGGCCGTTTGAAGCAAATCCAAAAACGAGCGCGAAATCCAAATTTTTTATGCGAATAGTTACAAAATATTACAATATTGGTCGTGTCAATCATCAATAATCTGAATATAAACTACTTAAAAATGTATATAATCATAATCGAAGTAAATCGGGAGTAAAAGAAATCGTAACCTTAGCGAGAATTAATGTTAAATATTCAACTGACTACAAATGATTGATAATGCATAATTTTAAACGTAACGAGTTGTTGATTTTATGTTGATTATGATAAATTATTATTATATCGAGCACCGCTTCTCGTACATATTATTTGATCACTGAGACTGGCACTTTTTATCAAACTCAACACCTGGGAAAATATTTCTGTCGTATTCAAATAACAATGTTCCACTTTCTATGTTACGGGAAAATTATCGTGCTTTTTTTTACATATGTAAGAGATGCAGAGAGAAAATATTACATTTTCATAAAAATAATATTTCTTTTTTATCTTCAAGTATTTTGCAAAGAGAAAACATTTAAAACGTCTGCCTTCAATGCTACAAAGCTTCAATCGCATCAAAACGTTTTTCCCATATATGTACCCAATTTCTCATCGTTAAAGTGTATTATTAATTTTAGAGTAGTAGTATAAAAATATATACGAATTAATGCTCTGATATTATGTTTCTTAATTAACGTATATATAGCAAGTAAGGGATATTTGAGGTGCATAGGTGAAAGTATATCGCTTCATTATTATTTCAGATGATTAAAAACGAATCTGAATTTAAAACAGATCAATAAGTAATAGTTATTGATTAGAGAGTCGAAGCATTATTAGTCTAGTGCTTCACTTAGCCATATTGTAAAGATTATTATGTTTAGTTTTTGTTTTTTGGTTTTCCTGGTTCTGTTTTGACAGACATCTTATATTTGTTATATTTTTTTCAAAAAGGATCGGGTACTGATAACCCAACTGGGCTGCCCCCGAACCGGCACTGACGACAAAAATTTCGTCTCTGCTATCCTACAAGTATATCCGATTTCAAGTAAAATTGCATTTGCTACTGAACGCAATTTATGGCATACTTGTTCATGGCATGTACTGTAATCTATGTATAAACACTAATATATTTATAAATGAATTTCAAAGTTGTTGGAAAATTGGTCAAAAAATGTATGTATTCTAAAATTTCAAACAGCTCTCCTATAAATTAAGTCAAGTTTGACGTAAGATAGTTCTGCATCGAGCGACGATTTACAACACACATAGCCGTCATGCTCATTATTTCCTCCTAACTAACTATGTATTTATCGATTTCCCAAATCCAAAGAATAAAATATGTTATCTTTTTAATTATGGGTATCGAATATAATAACAGTTCACTGTCATATTACAATATCATATTAACAAATATACATTTTTATGATGTCCGAAACTATGGCGAACTTGTAATATAGTTGAGTTAACTCTACGAAGTACACACGAATTAAGAATTCTACTTAAATAAAATTGTAGTACACGGTGTCTCTTTTTAACCTGACGTTTACTATTGCCAACTTGCATGTGTGAACCATTCAATCATTTTCGACGTACTACTGAGATATTAATACTGTTTCTCTTTTACTCTTGCGTCATATGATTCGATTGTGCTTTTTAACTCGTCGGTCTCTTGACGTACACATGCGTAGCATTATTATTTCAAATGTGTTTGTAGATCCCACCAGTCAGGGGTTGGAAACATGTTTATATTATAATATTTCACAAAAAAATCGATATTAAATTATTAAATCACATACTCAAGGTCAAACTTCAATATATGTTCATGAAATTATAAAAATATTCCTAATACACATAGTAGTCTATTATAGCAATAGATTATTAATGTAAATAGATTTTACGTGAAGTATGTTACTACCACCCATTGAATATTCAAAAATTTACATAGCCGCTGTTAATCAAAATGTATGAAATTACTATAAAACCTATAAACACATTAAAATTAATAACCATTTGATACGTTGAATACAACATAGTGATTGATCGAATGTATGAATATTTAATTTAATTCAATATAACTCTTAGAAGAAGAGGGTTGATTTCAATAATACTTTTATATTTCCTTGTTATTTATGAGAAAGATATATTTTTAATAAAATACGGGACTGTCTTTTAATATTCATGGCTGTGGAGTATAATAAACATTCAGCTTTTTAAAAATATTTCGATTTCGCTATAAATCGTTGTAAAACAGAAACACCTTTTAAAAGAAACCACATTTATAATGTATGTAGAAATACACCCCTCAATTCTAATAAAAGAACCGTTGAGTCGGCGCTATATTGGTTTTCTTCTGAAGTTTGTATACAGTCTATTTCTGTTATAAATCGTTACGTTTGAGTAAAAATGTTTTTAAAAATTCAGGTTACCATACATAGAATGTGAAAATAGTGTTATTTAATAATAATGTGTATAATATTAAACATTTTAAAATTTTCATTGTATATTTTAACTCTAATATACGTCGAGCAAGTGACAAAGTTAATATACTATTTAAAAGTTTCCTTGAAATCATAAACTGACACTTCGTCATTTGTTAAGAATATTTCAGAATGCTCTAATGTTTTGACAATGATGACTGGATTAAAATACAATTTTATTTATGTTAAACCATCAAACAGTATTGTTTTGATGTTTGTTATAACCTCAAAATATTAAAAGACGGAATACAAATCCAATAAATTGTCTTTTAATGGAAAGAATGTAATACTATCAGAATGTTCTCTATCAAATAGTAAAATTTTACTACTGAGATTATGAAGAGTATGAAATCACTTTAGTTGTTTAGATGAATCGTTAGTTTCCCATAACTGTATTATGGCATAATCGAACGGGACTGGGAACATGGTCGCCCGTTTGCCGTTTGCTCTGACAGTTGATGGTCGGTCTTAGCGTCGGGCGCATGGCCGCGGTCGCTAGAAGCACTTTACATGTATCGATCGTGACATTTCGATACATTTTGTTGTAAATAAAATAAAAAAGTGTAAATATTTACCCAATTAGTGTTAAAAACTGTGACAAAATGAGGAGAAATATCAAAATAATTCTCCTTTTTGCAGTTGTGTGGATATTTGCAGTATTGTGCTTTACTCAACTACCCTCTGGTCCCTCAAAGGTTTGTTTTTTCTCGCAAACGTCAATGAATATGTTT
This sequence comes from Rhyacophila sp. 25_7, assembly GCA_036584705.1. Taxonomy (NCBI): domain Eukaryota; kingdom Metazoa; phylum Arthropoda; class Insecta; order Trichoptera; family Rhyacophilidae; genus Rhyacophila; species Rhyacophila sp. 25_7. The sequence continues at coordinate 2,105 of JAPMAE010009622.1, read as the reverse complement.
TATAATTATGAAAACAACCAATGTGACAAGTTACCCAGGCGTATTGAGGTTTGATTGATAATTTTTAAGTAAAAATAATTGACGTTTACAGCATGCGGTAAAAAGCTTGACTGCCATATTCACACCTTCGTTCGCGAAAGCTGTCAAAATATAACCTCTTATTCATTTTGCAACCAAATCTTCCTTCAAAATATATCATAGATATTTTTTTTTACCCAATGAATTAATTATTATTTTTGATCATAACACACACATGTAAATTTTCCTGAAATTGCATTCAGTATCATGTGATTTATTATCCGGTGCAGGGTTGTGTGTGTGCGTGCCTTACGATACTGCGAGTCACTGGCGTAATTTAAATGCGGCTGTATTTCTACAATTAACTTCCATTGTATCTGAAATACATTTTGTCCCCTAATATTTGTTAGATTTTGTAGTAAACAAATTGAAAAACAAACTGCACACTCTGGTCCAATGATCTATTGGTGTAGCCTTTTAAGTTTAGCTGTAATCAGAGTAACACATAATTTATCGAAAATTTTATACAATTTAGAAATTGTTGGTTTTACTAATACTCGATATGAATAATATACACTTAACCAGTATTCAATGAATCTCGTGCCTTCATGTCAAGTATTCAATAACATGAGAAATTATTTAATTATGCATTGAACATAACGTAGATGGTACGAGTATATATGATTATGAAGTTTGTTAATTCACATCCCTTGGTGGAAAGACGTTATATTGAAATAATAATACAGTTCTACATAGTTTCACACAAAAAATATTTTTTAATAATTATGAACAGTTTCGTTTATCATTTTCCAACTGATAAATTTATTTTTGTTTTTCGTATTATTGTTAGCTTTACACGTGGAAATTATATATTATATTATATAATATACGAAATTATTAATTATTTTCAAGCTGATTCATCATTTATACATTTTTAAAGTCCACGCGTTGCAAGGACGGAATAGTCTAGAAGGGTGAGCATGATTTTTTATTTATTATTTATGCAGATTATTTAGTTTCTTAATTTGTTATACATTTAAAAATACAGTTTTATAAATAAAATAAAAATATTTTGCTTAGAAAATATATTTGTGTCGTGATACAGAAAAAGAACTAAACAATCACACGCTCTGTGCTCCTACACTATAGTACAATACAGTCGCACAATAATTCTTTCCTTACGAGTTGTGGACTACGTGTTTCTCTAATTTGGTTCAGTGAAAAACCTGGTCTCTTGCGAATCGAACTGATAGATTAAGCTGGTGGATTAACTTTTTACTTATTAAAAGTATGTTATGAAAACCTTCATACTGTAAGAGATAATATACATATGAGGGGTGTATTTCCAAAGGGAATTTATTCCATTTCAACAAATGTGTGGCAAATACCAAAAATTGTTTGCTGTATTTGTAGTGTAACATACAATTTGCAATGGAGACACCAAAAAATATGTAATATCGACACCGTAAACACTTTTTTGGCATTTGCGACAAATTTGTTGAAGTGGAATAAGTTCACTTTAGATATACACCCCTCATATTATGTCGTGCAGTTTTTTTATTCCTAGAAGTGTCTTGTTATTCTGAGTTTCAAAATTTGACGTGCGGAACTTTCAGTCTCCAGATATCGCTTCATCTGAACACCTTATCCCGAAACACAGACATTAAAGCAACAGACATGTGATGTCCAGACAGAGTTACTTAGAGCCAGGACATCCCATTTTTTTTATCCCCCACTTTACCAGCCGATGACTTTTCAAATTCTGATTTTTTTTTTTTGGTTTAATTTTTATGTATTCTTAAAATATAAATAAATTAATGATAAAAAATTGGATAGTAAAAATATTCTTAGTTTTTTTTTATAGAGCTCGAAAAAACGCCCGAAACGTGTGCCTCTAGACTAGAATAGCCCCTTAAACGTAAAGGAGAAAGTCTTCATGATACAACCGTTCAGTTATTATAACACATTGGCTGAAACCCGGCATGCGTTGCTACGCGCCAGTCAAAGAAAAAAAAAATCATTCATTAATTCCGTAAATAGTATTTTATTCAAGTGCTTTAGGATACACTATATTTTTAGTTTTTCCG
>JAPMAE010009616.1:0-10552 GCA_036584705.1 Rhyacophila sp. 25_7 | reverse complement strand
TTTTAGTAGTTTAGAAATATTCAAAAAGGCTCTAAAAGTGAAAATATTTTTTTAATCTAAATAATGTTTTAATTTGTTTCTACTGGTCAGTAATGAAGGAGATCATCGAAATAATAACATAATTCTACACCTTTTTAATGAAAGTTTAATAAAAAAATTGTTTTACAAAAAAAGTTCGCAAAATGTTTTACACTAATAGAATTAGTTAGAAAAAAAATTGTATAGGAGTTATATTGAATGATAATTATATTGTATTCTATTATCGAAATTTAGCTTCAGATTTTGAAAAAAGAACGATTCATTAAGTTTGTATGGAAAAAAAGCAATAAATGTCAATTTTAATGTTTTTTCTTTAATAACTTTCTTTTTTATTATTAGATCAGGAAAATGAAATACTAATTTATCGGTCATCATGCACTTCAAGTTTGTGTTAATGTGACTTTGACTAAAAAGCATTAAAACACGTGTTTTGTGCCACCTGTAAAATTTGTTCTGTGAGGGTTACTCCCTTTTACCTAAACACGATCGATATGATTTCACACAACACTGTATTGTATGCTAACCAATCCACTGTGTAATAAAAAGATTTTTTTTGTATTTAATTGAAAAAAATCTAATAACATAATACGAAATTTTGTACGAATATTCACATTTATGTTATAAAAGATTTTGTGTGACAAATACAAAATTAACCTTCGCTGAAATTTCGCATTTGGTACGTCGAAATATTGCATGGGGGACGTTCGAATATGCACTGTGCAGTATGCAGCATAGATGTCGAAACGAAACAAATAAAACATTATTTACAGTTCACTGTGTGCTTTTATGGACTTACACACGCTTCACGAGGTACACAAGGGTAGAGAGGACTTTGCGATTTTGATCGAATATTCTACTCAAGTACCGAATGTTCGTGACATGATCTACGAGTGTAACACCTATCATGGTATTAGAATTATTTTTCATGAATGTATGTGATAAAAATTAACAGATTTTGTTAAACACTTATTAGATTTAGATTTTCATAGTATTTTTATTAGCCAAAATTATGCATTGTTTGGGCTATGTTTGAAAGACCCCACCGTGTATCCGCCAGTACTCGCAGTCACCGTGTTGTCAACCTGGTTGATACCGCAAGAATAAAAAAAAATATTCTTTTGGTCTTACGTGCTTTGCTCATACGGAACCATACTATGAGATGATCTAAATACGTGCAGACTACATTCCGTTATAATAAATTTTGAGGGACCGTAGAAAATCCTTCCTTTATAGTTAATATCTTCATATCGAATACAACGCCTCACGACTGTAATTGGTTCAAACCAAATGCTACCTACTCAACGCTTTCGTAATAATAGTGATGTTCTGTTGTAAAAAATCAAACCACTTTACGAATTCTCAAAATGATAGCATACTGAGCTTCAAAAACAGATATCTTCAGCGAATTCTAGACTATAAGGTAACGAAATGATAAGAGAATATACAGTGTAACCTCTCATCACGTCCAACATGAAGATGAAACGTTGCACTTGTGAAAGACATGTTCTGAAGTATGTCTTTTAAAGCCAATCAAATTCCGTCATCCTGGGAAGCCTTCAGATACTATTTACAATGCATACTATAAAGCCTCAAAATAATCGCTCACTGAGTATCGAAAATAGATCGATGCATGCGGAATTCTGGGCGTATGGTAGTAAGACTATATGCGAAATAAGATAATGAGAAAATAAACAAATAACCTCTCATTACGTTCAAAATGAAGATAAGATGTTGGGCTTGGCTTGATCATGTACTAAAAGTGCCTGAATCGCATCTTAACCGGGCATGCCTCTTCTTCAATCCAACCGGATTCTGTCATTCCGGAAGGCCGTTGAATACCATTCACAGAGTGTATTTAATGGAACTATGAAATGCCTGCGTGACATTGTAGAAGATGAACTATTTTTGTGCGTCTCCATATTAAATTAAATAATATGTTCAAGTGTCAAATAATCAGTTAAATTTTGATGAATTTCACGATACTCATAAAACATGACATTCGTTATTCTCTAAATCCTTTAAACCTATTGTATTCGTCATCTGTTTTACTATCGACAAACATTTCAAATCGGGACCCTTTTCTTGACAAATAATACACAGCGAATTAACTGCTTGGCCGATCGCGGTAAGCATTCAATTATCTGCCCAAATGGCTCGAAATAATCGCAGCTTACGAACACGAGGGCACCCCATTTGATGTCCGCCCAGAAAGGAAGAATTGCGGACATTAAATACAGATACACGTCACAATTGTGGTTCAAAAGGCAGCGGGGGATTTAGTAACTATAAAAAATATTTTAAAGCTAAACACATCTGTAAAAATATATTGTGTTTTACTATCAAAATAAAACTATTGCCTCTCATATTGTAAGCTTTTATGTTTTTTTCAGATTTGTATTTCTTAATAGCCGGTCCGAGGCGGAGCTTATAAGATCAATTGTTTTTGTTTTTTAGTTACTAATTACTACCTCAACTATTCAATAAACAGACAATATATCCATATGCATACCGTTGGCCAAATGTACCCAACTTTTGGAAGCTGGGAGCTACTCTTAATATAAACGTTCATAGCAAACGACTTCTAACAAGAATCGTAAAGGAGTTTTTGTAATAGCTAATTTTTTAGTTCTTCAAATTTAAAAATATTTGTATTAAAAGACAAAATGTCGTAAAGTTTCTTTAAAAAAAAACGACTTCATTAACAAATAACCACAAATCTAGCGACACAAATTTGTCCTATGACTGGAATATTATTTTTCATCCATGATCGTAAATTTAAAATATGAAAATAATAGTTATTTTCAAAATTCACAATCTTAATTGGGACCGACCAAATTTTGCTTCGCGATCGACCGGTTGAGAACCCTTGCCGTAGGCGATATTTGTGAAGACGAAAAATGGTAGAGATCAATAAATTATGTTAATGTTCATTATCTACGAGTTGTGTCGGCAATCTACGAAAAATTGTTAAAAGTGATATAGTTATAGAATAAAATATTAGTCTGCTACGACGTATTAATCTGCATTTTATGATAAGCATCACAGATATCGTCCACCAAATTTTAATTTGCGACAAGACATAAAACATCCAGCAATACTATATTCTCTGTTCGCATCGGATTATAAGAAACATTTGTTGGTTAATAAATCGTTAGATGTCACTATCACGCTATAGCTGAAGTGCAATAATGCCAACTGCAGAATATAATGACAACTTGCATGATAAATCACTTAGCAGGAATTTTGACCGGAGGGATATATTGTTTTCATTGAGTAAACTGACATAAACACATTATATTTGAACGATATATAATATAAACGGTAAATAATAAATATGTGAACAAACTAAATATATATATAATTTCGTATAAAATTTTCAGATTTTTAAATTGGAGCTTTTATTTACAGCCTTCTGATATTTGCCACTTATGCATATAACATTTTCAGAGATTTTCAGATCAGAAAACATGGCCAGGCTCTTTCGAAATGTGACAGTAAATATTTAAATAGTAGAATACAGACATAGCCTTACTGAAAGAATATCATCTGCATAATATCTCCATCGTTTTTGTTAGCCAAGTGCAGTGGTCAACAAACTATGATCCGCGAGTCAAATCCGGTCCTATATTTGTTTATACATGTCATGCAAATTAATGTTCTAATAGGATATCCAGGAGAATATTTTCGTCTGGCGCCCATATTAAAAAATCAATCCGGCCCGTTTCTCAAAAAGTTTGGTGACCCCTGGGCTAGTAGATATCGGAGTCATGTTTTGTGGCTGGTTGCAAACATTTTTCAAATATTTGTAGCTAGGACATGAACCCAAAAGGGTTGAGCTAATTATTAAAAACTTTTATTCGTAAACAACAACTGCTAAAAAAAGCTTCACACTGCGAAGATCCCATATACTCTAACTAGGAGCCGATATGCAATAATAATAATTGTTAAATCTTTATGATCATAATTAATTATCTCAAAACAGTAATTATTATTATTATTATTATTTAATTATATCCAGTTTGAAAAGAAGCATATGATACTTTATAATAGAAAAAAGCTCAGCTGATTTATTCATTTCTTTTTTTAAATGCATATGAAAAAAAATGTACAATTTTTGCTAACTAGGTGATTTGAATCCACGATCCTCAGATTGATAAGTAGGTGCGATGTTAATGACTAATTAAAACCAATGAAAAAAATATGGCCAAGTAAGCATATTTTAATTGACTTACCGGTTTTAACTTGGTATTTAAGGGTTGTAGCGCAGTCCTGCACTAGCTGTTGAAGAGGAAGACCTCGCTCTGGAAGATCAAGATCCAATAATGACCTCATTTCTTCAGGATGATGGAACTCCAGCACCTACGATGGAAAAAAGATAAAATTAAATAAACATGTTGGTTTGAAGTATCCATGTACACACTGAAAAATTTATATTCGAATGTCGAGTAGATTTTATACTTATAAAAATGTTACTAACAACGATTCAATTACTTACATTTCTAGATTGAGCATCACATTCAAAGCATTCAATTATAATACTTTCTCAGTTTTTCTTAGATTAACATGTCACTCATCAACCCTTAGATACTTTAAACAAATTCAAATTCATTAAGATAATAACTAAATTCTGTATTTATTGGTCTTAGTTAGAGCTTTATAAATATGATATTGAAAATGTCATTAAACACAATAATGAAAAAATAATGATATATTGAAAAACTTCTGCATTGAACATTTCTATATGCCTTTCTACAGAATCTGTTAAGATATTTTACCTCAAAAGTGTTATACTCCCGAAGAATATACGTAGAATTTAATTATACATTTAATAGTATCAATATAATGCATAAAAGTTATTAGAATGATGGTTTTCTCCAACAACGAAATTTCAATCGTCACTAACTTCTGTAATTTACTAATTTAATGCAATTCTTAAACTTTTTAACAAATTAATGTTTATCTCTAGCGCAAATAACAGATATATGATCATGTGTCCATACACGATTCACAAAATTATTCAATTAAAAAAGTTTATTAAAAATTTACCTTTTCATTTCTATCATTGGTGTTTTTGACATATTCCATCAAGATTTCAATCACTTTGGATAAGAACTCTTTAGACTGTGGGAAGCCCTCTTCGTTCATTGGCAGAATTTCTGTAAATAAAGAAAAAAAACACGTTTAAAAATAGTTTAATATATAATAATCTGTATAACATTTTCATTATTGTAAAACAGATAGAAGTCTAGGCAATGATCAACGATCAAGCATCTTTTATGCTTGATCCTAAGGAAATGCAGTTACAAATCACTTATTTATTTTATCTCCATGACAAAGGATAAGAACTTCTGCTTTTATTGGTAACGGCTATTTACGACTACTAATAGTTCCACATATTGCTCTCCATCTTGGGTATAAATAAATGCGAAAAAACAGTTTCAGCGACTTTTTAGCATTTTAAACTAGAATTTATAATTTAGGAGAATCGTAGGTGAAATTAATATGTAATATTTATATAGAAATCTATATAATTAACTGTATTACAATTTTAGAATACTAAGAAAACATGTTATGCGCCGCAAGCAGAAATACTCTATTAGCATGATGTATCAACATCTGATTCATTGAAAATTTTTGTTCTGATCAAGTGTTTGAGTAAAAATAATTTATAAAATAATAAAGTGTTGTAAAAAATATTTTATGTCAACAGATTTATTGTAAAATGTGGAGATCAAATATTTTCACAAAACACCACGTAAATCACAACGACAAAAGGTAAAAAAAAATCTTTATATAAAGTTATTCTTTGTATCAACTATATTTAGGCAAAAGAGCTTAACCCTCAGTTTTTTGAAAAGTACTTTTATTTGAGAATCATAACGAACACAATTAAATAAACATTCTGTCAAATGGAATTAAGCCAAAAATGCTGGATTATTATCAAAATTCAAATTAAGATTTTGAAAATTTTGAAAAAGAACAAATCTACTAAGTTTGTATGAAAAGGAAAAAAGCTTTACTCCTCATTTTCAATGATTTATCTTTAATAACTTTTTATATTATCAGATCAGGAAAATAAAACACCAATTTATGGGTCATTATGCTCTACAAGTTTGTGCATTAACAAACTAGTACACATTAGTGGCTATGACTAAAAATCATTAAAAACGTTTTTGCGCCTCCTTTAATTTTTTTTTGTGAGGCTTATTCCTTTTTGCTTAAACACAGTCGATATGGTAATAGAAAAGTTATATTGCAATATCTGTATCTAGGACGTAAACTACACTATTGACATGTTTGGCAAAATTATATATCTTGCGACGCTCTTTCCAGTGATACACTCAATTATGTCGTAACTCTACAAAGAATATAGCTAATGAAAAATTACACTATATTATACTCGCATATTATCTGAGGGAAGCAACATCAAAACGACTTTATCAGCCATAGTGAAAAAGTGGCATTTTTAATATAGTGTAGTTTCCCCTCCCACGTACAGATATGTATAGCCAATTGTTACTCAAGTTGATCTTACTGTTTCCTAAAGATACAGCCAACGTCAATAAAAAACGTGTCTAAAACATGTAAAAATGTTATAATTATTGAGTATACGATACACGCTAAACGAGTATAGAATTATCACATTTAATAACTACATAAAATAATATCGATCTTGTTTAGGTAAAGGGCTTAACCCTCAGTTTTTTTTAAAGTGCTTTTATTTTTGAATCACAATGTACACAACTAAATATACTTTCTGTTGAAAGAAATTAAGCAGAAGACGCTGAATTATTATAGAAATTCAGCTTTCGATTTTGAAAAAAGGATAACCTACTAGGTATGCGTAGAAAAGATAAAAGCATTAAACCCTAATTTTAATATTTTTTTCAATAACTTTTAAAATTATCAGATCATGAAAATAAAACACCAATTTATTGGTCATCATGCACTTCAAGTTTGTGTTAATGTGAATTTGATTAAAAATAATTAAAAAACGTTTTTTGTGCCTCCTGTAAAATTTGTTCTATGCGGGTTAATCCCTTTTACCTAAACATGGTCGATAAGGTATTCTCGATATTCTTGTTACGTATTGCAACTGTAACGCGACTCTACAATAATATTAATTGCTCAGCTATAAAATGTTTTCTTATTCTTTTTGTATGGATCGACCTGTTCAATCTTCACTTTGGATACTAATCCAGGATATACTGGGACTTTACAATGCCTATACCGTCTTTTTCTTCTTTCTCTATGGATCAGTGGTAGAACACAGTTAAGTCTCAATGACTGATTATAGGAGATGGGAAAAATATCTATTAACTGGTGGTAGAGGGGAGTGATATTATTGTCTATTATTCTGGGGGCATAAATGTAATACTAGTATTTTTTTAATGAAAAATAAGTGGCTAAGAAATTTTTGGATATTACACTTTGACTGAATATTGAAATATACTAAAATATATAAAAAATCTTAAATAGTGTATTACTATACATAATAATAATTCGTATAATATATAAACGATTACTAATTTCCTTATACGAGTATGTTCAATAAACGCGAGAAGATATTGAGAAGCAAGTTGGTGATAAAGCATGAAAAATAATATATATATTTTGTCAAAAAAACTTTATAATTTAATTCACATAAATTTTCAGCAAAAACCGACTCTATTAAAATATGTAAACACGACTAGTTTCATTAAAACTTTAATAAGGTAAAATGCACAATACTGTTGTGCATACTAGAAACGGATTATATAAAAATATGATTTGGTGTATTGTCAAGCCTAGTTTCATGCTGCTATTTAATATTTTTTTAAAGTCACTTATTTATATAAAACGATGATTATAATTTTTTTAATTGCAGTGAAATGGCATGTGTTTTCATAGAATACTCACAATAATTAATAAATGAATCGCATTGGTTTTATAGTATTTATTTCATCAAAATCATTTAAAAAAAATAGTATTGATATTACCCTCAATCAATATTTCTGTTTCGAAATGTAACATATTATATAATATTATAGCATGCACTTGATACTGTAAAAGTTGTTTTAGAGTTTTTACTAAGTAAAGAATGTTATTAGTATTATTTTCATACTATTGCGCTTGAATACTTACAGCATTTTAGTTCTACATAGAAAGTGAAGGAATGGTTTAAATGCTTTCATTCACCCTACATTAAGGGTAGTAAATCCGCCCTCTTTATAAGCGGACTTACCCGGATTCGAACTTGACAGATAGACAGGCAAGCGCCATTGCCATATGGTGCTACGATGGCTCTACGAAAAATCTACCTATGGAATCATTTAACCTTAACTGAGTGAAGGGAGACTTTACTCACTCTAAGAGAAAATAATTTTACAGTAAAAATTTAAAAATTAAACAAAATTAAAAAAGAAAAAGATTTTTATATTTCGCTTTGATGTCTGCATGAAACGAATGTCTGTCAAATATTAAAACTATTTTTACCTCTCTATTGTGGCATTTTCAACCAAATAAAATGATAAGTTAAAAATGTAGAAACAAACGAGCTTTTGGTGTTTCTTTTGTAAATATATTTTTCGGAAATAAGTTTATAAAACCGTGTTTTATCAATATAACGGCTATTTCTCAAAGATTGAAAATTAATAAAAATAATTATATAAATATAAATAAACTATTAAATATAAAAATTGAAAAAAAATCATTAAACAAAATACACTATAGAAGAAATACAGAATTTTAAAAAAAAGTGTGGAAGATTTAATTAATAAAATATGCTTATAAAATTGATAAAAAAATAAGTTTATATAAATAAATTGTAGTAAAAATGAAGTATTATTATTACAAATATTTTAATAGTTAAAAAGTTATACTATTTTTAAGTAATTTGTTTAATGAGTAATTAATATTAATAAATTATGTTGATCCTTTAAAAATCTTAGAAATTTCTTGTATTGTTGAACATTGATTGGTTGCAATCAATGCTTTTATTTAGTTATCTTCAACTTTGAACTAATATAAGCATCTTCAGCTTGGAAACTTTAGTTCAAATTTGACAAACCAATTCTGACACCTGCTGTAGATTTAAGAACTCTTTTCCATAGATATCGCATAAGTTTTTATGAAACTACACGATAATATTTTGTGTACGTATTACGAATATTTCTTTTAAGTCCATTTTTAAATCGTCACTAAGCAAACAGAGGTCACCAAAATCATACATTTTTTTCTAAAATAAGCTTTAAATTTCAACTGTTAATAAAATTGGCAGCTTAAAATGAACTTAGTTACATTTCAAGAGATAAATATATTTACAATATATTAAATAACTGAATTATTTTTTGGTTAACTCAATAAATTCACTACATTAATTTTATTCCGAACAAGATATAATTATATATTTTATCCGGATGTACATTTCTATATGATTCGTATGCACACAAATATTGTAAAGAGAATTTATTTTAATAGTTTGTTTTTTATAAAATAATGTCAACCCTTCATAGAAATTTATTATGTTGGATTAGTATTACGGTTTTATATATTTTTTTCCACAAAGTATGTTTAAAAAAATCAACATTAATTTTGTGCGTTCAAACATTAATCATCCATAAAGACAATAGTTGAAAATATGTAAAAAATGAAAACGGTCTTTATTATTTAAATATGATTTGTGAAAACTATATAAACTTATGGTGTTATTTAAGTATTACATGTAGTTTAATAAAAAGAGTGGTTATTTAGATTTTGACGGCTTGTTTATCGATTACTATCAACAATCACACTTCTTCAACATACTGTTCAGATTAAGCCCGTATTAGGTAGCGTTTACATTTCCGGTTAATCTGTCTCTACATCACAAATTAATTCCCAGATGTAGCTGTATGTATTTATATTATTGTATAGGGGAATCACTTTCATATTGAACTCAAGAGCATCGGAATTGTGTCAAAAGCATCGCCCGCTGTGCTTAATGAGCAGTCTACTTGCCTCAGGGAAGGTCGAGGGTTGTTCCATGCACAGGGGCTTACGAGTAGACAGACAGGGTAACCAATTTTTACTGCAAAGTAGTGATAGTAAATACAATCAACCAAAAACGTACAAAGATAAAACTACAATCAAAGATTGATTAATAAATAGGGTTTTGTAAAAAAACGGTTTTTATATTTTACATTATACAAAAATAGATTAAATCGTTTTTTGAATTGGGAAAAAATGTAGTATTGAATATAATAAAATATAACTATTATTTGTGTCATTTAAACTTATATATTTCTTAATAGAACATTTTTTTACTATTATGATAAAATTAACATTTATCTTTGGTGGCTCAGTGGACATACTGCATGACAATGAGGCCAGGAGGATCTCGTTTGTATCGATCTTGCTTAATTAATTTGTATTTACATGTATGACGTGAACCTAAATATCTGTGTTGATATTTAATACCTCAAAAAATGACCAGTCTCAAAGTAAATACGCAATGGAAAAACTATTTATAAAAATTCGTTTAATTGAATTGCAA
>JAPMAE010009607.1:0-10558 GCA_036584705.1 Rhyacophila sp. 25_7 | reverse complement strand
TTTGGTTTGAAATGTACCCTTGTCGGATTGTAGCATTATGTCCGACACAGAAAAGGTTAATAGCTTCTGCCAGTATATCGACGATTATTATGTATATATTTTTTAAATTATACCACTGAGGTCCTTCAGATAGCTTGGAATATTTAGACAATCTTAAATTATCATTGGCCGCCACTCTAATAGATACATAAGTAATTTGATTTAGTCGAGATAATATATTACCATTTAAGTGTTAGATGTGTGTGCTATGATTCAATGCAGTAATATATCCGCCAGCCATAAATTATTTACGAATCTGTAATCTGTTTACTACATTTTTTTTATATTCCGTTTACCACTACATTTAAATTATTCTACTAATTACTGTGTATACTTATATTATTTAATCACTCTCGCACTAAATGTTAATACATACATACACGTCTTTATACTGCTGTAGGTGTGAGCATTATCTCAGCCAGCTACTTTATTAAATAATTCTAAATACTACGTCTCCAACTAAAAATAATATGTTAATGTCCGTTATTAAAAGTGAACCATGATTTGTTGTTAGCCGTGCTAAAATAATTATTACTAACACATATTTCATCAAATTGGCTCATAAATTAAGTATATTTTTAACATTTTTTAAATCACTGAATAGGAACAAAGTACATTGTTACTTAAAACGCATGACGAATAATTTTATGATTTCAAGTCAACGCATAATGTATTTTGTAACAGTTTCCACTGACTGATGCCAAAATACTGTTAATTAAAACATGTTGCATTCACTTAAAAATATATAAAAATTAACGAACAAATAAATTATGATTTTATTAGATATTAGAATTTTGTGAATTTCGCTTATCTCACGGACTCGCGTTAATTAATTTAATGACGACTTCTTGGTTTAACCGATTAAGTGCCAGAAACGAGCTAACTCGCACAACGTAAAACGTAGTTTTCTAGAAAAAATTGAATATTTTAGATGTTTTAAAATAAGAAAACGCGGAGATATCACTATAATATGAGCATAAAAAAATCGTGACAAATGAACATTCAATATATTTTTCTAAATTTGAAATATTAGTAGGTTCTATTTTTAGTTAAAAATTCACACATGCTAGGTTGCGACAATATTTCTGGCACAGAAAAGGTTAAATACGAATCACTGGTAATAATGAAATCAAAATTACAGTTTTTTTGTTAATCTAAGTGTAATGAAAGATTCTCAAAGTAAGAATATGCAATGGGAATATAACGCCATTATCCATTAAGGTCCACAGTTGTCGGTATAACTACTATCCAGGCTTTTCTTTTCCAAAATTTTGTATCTTTCTTTTTGTATCTTTCAAATACTGTTTTAAAAAAATCATAGAACCATTACACTTCACAAGTGACCCGTCCACATAAGCATTCTTGTCGTCAACTCTTTTTTTTGCATTAATTATATAAACTCTTAATGTCATATTATAGAATTTTTTTTATATATCAAGATTTTGGTGAAAAAATCTTTGTACCATTAGAATATTATTGAAAAAAGTGCTGTAGAAAAGATGATTCGGATTTACAATATATATATATATATAATATTGTGTACTCTTATTTTACAATATTATATTTAATATCAAAACTTATTTAAATAATATTTTTCAACATAATATATGTACAAAACTTGATACAAGTGTCTAGATTCTTTTTTACAAAGTAGTGTCTATTCATTGGGTAAAAACACATATAATGTATAAATAAAAATAGGTGACAGGTTATTTTAGTTAAACTCAACCCGTGCTGTCTTAAAATACAACGAATTTTAATTTTTAATAAAAAAAATATTTAAGTTTACACAAGCATATTGTGTAATTGAACTGTTAATTGAATGTAACTTAATTTCCATTTTGAGCAAAATGAAATAATATTCAAATTTACCATCACTGTGGCAAAGTATACCCGTAGTTTGTTTTTGGTTTTCAGGATATATATAAGAGTGATAATTTCTGATAAAGAGAAGCAGAATGTAGTTCAAGACAATGTGAAGAAGCTAAATATATTTCGATACTACGAAGTTTGACAATACGAGGTCTGAGTTTTAACCAATTATGTGCCAGAAAGAGTTAACTCGCACAACTTAAAACGTAATTTGCATATTTTGGAAGATTTTAAATATGAAAACATTAATTATTAATAACGTGGTAAATAGTTTAATGTTTTTACATGACAATACAATAGATTTTTTTTGTTTTTATTTAAACGATTTAGTTATAGAAATGAGTTAGCTTGTACTATTTAAAATGAATATTTTGATTTGACTATAATATGATCATTAAAAACAAACTTTTGACTAAGAAACATACAATATAATTTTAAAAGAAATATTAATGTTCTATTTTTGCTTAAAAATTCACAACTTGCCGGATTATGACATTATGTCTGGCACAGAAGAGGTTAATTATATTGTATACAATATTCCATACGAGAAACTTTTAAATATTTTTTTATTAAAAATATAGATATATATTGAACGCTCACTTTAGTTACATATTCATGTTTATAATGAAGACTTTCTCAACCAACGGGTGAAATTCTGTGAATCGTATATCGACCTTGTTTATGTAAAAGGGCGTAACCCTCAGTTTTTTGAAAAGAACTTTTATTTGAGAATCACAATGTACACAACTAAATACACGTTCTCTTAAAAGAAATTAAGCCTAAAATGCCGAATTATTATTGAAATGTAGCTTTAAAAATTTTTTTAAGTACGATTTACTATGTTTATGTTGAAAAAAAAGTATAAACACTAAATTTTAATGACATTTTCTTTAATAACTCTTTTAATTATTAAGGCGGGAAAATATAACACCAATTTATTGACCATCGTGCACTTGTTCAAGTTTTTTTTTATCTAGTATCAACTTAACTACTGTTCTTGTTATATATCTGAATATTATTAAAATACTTTATTCACAATTTGGAACAAAAAATGTATAAACATTGATATTAATTACATCTAGGAAATTCAAATAAGAAATATTGTACTTATTGTAATGGATTAATCAGATACTTTAATGATACATAACAAAATGGAAATTGTATGCATATTTCTAGGAATGTTTTACATGAGTGATGCTTGTAATGCAGGAAATACAATGTACGATAAAAATATTTTTAATTATGTGCAAACTGT
This sequence comes from Rhyacophila sp. 25_7, assembly GCA_036584705.1. NCBI lineage: Eukaryota > Metazoa > Arthropoda > Insecta > Trichoptera > Rhyacophilidae > Rhyacophila > Rhyacophila sp. 25_7. The sequence goes on along the minus strand of JAPMAE010009607.1, from coordinate 7,392 downwards.
TGAAACAACCAACTCTACTCCAATTATTTCATATTAAGACGTGGAATCGCACTTAACAACGATTTTAAATTAGACATTCACCGTTTCATGCTCCGACCCAGGGGTGGCCTCGAAGGGGTTCCAGCGTGCTTCTTGTTAAATTTTATCTCGATCGAGTCTTTTGCTAAATTCAGAAAAAATAATATTCTTCAAATCAGTAACAAACAAACAATAGTTATTTTATCCACTGTCAATTCTTAGTAGAAAGTCTTTATACTGAAATAATATGTCAGTTTTTATACATATTTTCACACATATATATATATATATTTAAATCGAAACTAGTTTTCTCTATCACAGTAGTTATTGTGATATTTAAGTGATGAGTTTTTAATGTATAATAAATTATTTTACCTTGGGGTTTTTTCTCATTATATTCACTTGTTTATTTTGATTTTTGGCTTGTGTTGATGTTATGAGATATTCACTCAGTTGTAACTAACTAAATGTATCTATAATATGGTATTGTTCTTTTCTAGATTTGTTTCAGTATGAAAAAAAATATATATAAGGTACGACTATAAATACAGCTCATGTTTAACTTTTTTTTATTAATTAAAAACGCTGTAACAAAAGAAACCGGTCTTTATTTTTTCTAAATATATTTTATGAAATACAAACAAAAATTTGTGTTCGTATGCATTATAAGTATAAATTCACTATACATATGTTTTAATGTTAAATTTGGTATATTTTACAATTAAATATTACTAACAGTTTATATACAATTGAACCGAAAAATAAAGTATTTTTTTATCCGTTGCAGAACTCTAGAAATTAATTCTTCAACAGTTGATAATAAAATATTGTGAAATTTTCTAAAAAAAACTACAATCATTATTGCATATAATTTTATTATGTAAATGTGCTTATTTCTCAAAATATAATAATTTCAGCCTAAAGGAACTGGTTTGTATTGCTTATGAGCCGGTCTCTACCTAGTTATTTACGACTATCATGGATATGATCAGCCTATTATTACTAGTTTCAACTATTGAATAATATCCACAACAACATCCAAGTTATGTATTTTCTTTAAATTTCAGTCTTTGCATTAATGTGCATTGTGGTAACATCCCATATAGCTCCCCTCCGGAGAGGTTTTAAAACATTTTCATTTGTGCGTGTCAGGAAAACTTTGATTGTAATAATCAAAGTGTGTTAATTTGTATTTTTCCTCTTTTCAGTTATAAAAGTAATTTTATGTTAACGATTAAGTTATAAGTCTGTCAATATAGTACATCGATTGTTTTTAGGTGTTATAATGGTACTGGATAATAATAGACGTAAGTAACATTGACCATTCAATTAAAATTAGATTCTCACATCGACGAATAAAACATTTATCAAATGGATCAGCCAATACGAAAAGTGTTATCAGAACTGACAGCTTCCAATCGATAACCGTCAAAAAGAGTTGACTCAATTCCTCACACCGCCGCCCAAACGAAATAACACAGCGATCAATCGAGTCGTGCGGAGCGGTCGGCAGCGGCGGCGGATAATTTCGGGGGCAAAGTGGAACCTGTCGCCGCCCTTCGCCCGCCGGCCGCCCTCATTATCGCGGGATTATCGCCCGCGGAGGGTGGACAGGGCGCCTACTGCCACCCCGTGTCAATCGCCTCGCCTGTCGGACACGATTTCACTTTGACAAATTAACTCATTTACACAATTACACGGCGCACAACCAGAATTTGACGATTTTATGGGATTTTGACGATTAAGCGATTGCCGCATTTTGTATATATATTTTTCTACCAATTTTACTTTCCGAACGAAAATATTCATAAGCCCATGAATTTAATGAATATGCGATTATTTCTCAAATTACATACACCTAACATACTCTAACATACGCTTTTACGGATTTAAAATAATAGCACAGTATTTATTTCAATAATATGGCTATTCACCAAGGATTGACAGTAAGAAAACGAGAGAGAAACTTAAGAATATTTTACGGATTTAACTCAAAAATATGTTTTTTTTTTTCTTTGCTCTTCCAGAAAATATATTATGTATTATCTTATTGTTTTACAATAAAAAAAACACAATTGTCTTTACACTATATCAGAAACTGTTGAAAAATATATTAATTGTTTGATCAAATATAGACAAATTAAGATTCATTTTTTCTATACTTACCTCAAAACAGAGCATATGGTCTGCACAGCAGTAGTGGAATACCAAAACTTTAACAAGGAGTTCGCCTAATCTCAGTGTTATTAATTTTCTGTGTTAGAGGAAAGAGAGAGGGGGGGATTTATAAGTCGTATATAATTATACTTAATAATTATTAAAACAATTAATTTAATATAATATAATTAGGCATATCGCGGGTTCAAATTCCGTGCCGAACACATTTTTTAAAATGTTTTTTATTCGTATTTTTAGTCAAGTATTGAAACCAAAATAGTTGATTGAGCCAATAATCAAAAACTATTCATTAAAAACAAATGTTAAAACTATCTTTACACCACGGGGTGTGGCTTCATCTTGGAGCTTATAGCTAACTGGGAAAAAATATTTGAATACGAAATAAACCGTAAAATATATAATAGCATTAGGTGAAAAATGTTCTTATCTACGTTAAATTACAAAAGGTTTCTACAATAACATTCTTGTTTTTAAAAAGTGTCTCATCGACCCAAGTCAAATTTAACGAGGAACTAACGCGATTCCTCTGAAATCCACCGATAATTTACATTGAGAAATTGACTTAACTTTGTCAAAGTATTGGCTTAACAATATTGTCCTGGTTACAAATACAAATAAACAAAAAAACATTTTAATTTTCTTGGTCAGTTACGGTACTAAATCCGCTATGTCAAACATTCCGCTAATCTATCGTGGGTTTATTATAATACACAAATCTAGTAACAACGGTTTTTAAAAAATCCTAAATATTATAAGCGCAATTTTCTTCTACAAATTTGAAATGTCCGGTGAGAAAACCGAGGGTCTATTGTAAGAATGTAATTATTTTTATACTCGGAAATAATACGGTTACTTGCTTTTCGAGAAAAATATAATGGTCCGGTTAATATTTAAGCAGAGTCGTGGATAATCAATCACACTTATTTTTTGTCAACGACAATAAGATGGCAATTGTCACAATTTTATCCGGACTACTTTTTATGTTGAAAAAAACATTGTTTTTAGAATTATTTTTTGAATTAAGTTATATTTTATTTGATAAATAAGTATATATACATTCATATATGTATGGAAAACTAAAAAAAACAACCTTTAACTATTCAGTGATATAACTCCTCATATATATCGTCGGTATGCTGGCAGAAGGCATTACGTCAAAAAAGGTTGTTTTTTTTTTAAAAGAAAAATAGCTTGAGTCTTTTACATACATTTGACGATAATATCTCAGTGTAACTGTGATTATTAGTCTTGTCAATGTGTTTTTCCAAAATTAATATTTACTTAAAAACACTTGATCTGATTAGCGAAATAATCCTTAGTTGGTTTAATGCGTTTTGTCAGTAATAAAATATTCAATATCAACTTAATGGGTAGTAACATTTTAATATTAGAGAAAAGGTACAAGATATATGGCTACACTTGTTTTAACAGATGATAGAGCGTGCAAAAATCTACTAATATGCGAAATTAGATCAACGGTCATTTTTGGACTTAACGTTTTTTGCCAGTATATCGACGAATTATGTACAATATACTATAAACTGTAAAGTTAAGTGTACAAAGAAAATTTTACATTATTACAAAAATATCACACGTAATCTGAACTTCTCAGTACAATATGCAAGGATACGAGAAGTAATGGGCTGTATCTTTTGAACATTTCCAATTGTGACTTTTTAGTAGACTTAGCTTTCATTCTACATACGGGTTTATTGTGGAAGAGGAAAATGAGAAAAAAAATCCTATAAAAGCTGCTATAAAACTACGAGTACCGTTGCTGGATAATTTTGAATTTAATTCAAAAAATTGTATGTCTTAAAAGATACGTCAATTAGTTTTTAACAGCAACTAATGTAATTAAACAACGTTTTGTTAATAATCGTAGAAATAAGTTGTATTAGCATGGAAAAGTAAAACGTTGTATTCATAAAAAGTATCAGACCTGATTTGTCAGATTTACAATATGGAGATTTTGATGAGAAATTTATCGCGCTCAAGAAATCAGTTCAAAGTGAATAATAACAACACAAAAGTATTGAATCGTCGTTTTATCATATAAAATGTTGCTTAGAATCAAAACGTATTTACTGCATTGACTTTAAACTTATTCCATACTAAACAGATTGGTCAGTAAGCCTAATATCACACTTGAAATAAAAAAGTAATTTTTGTCATACAGAAATTACGTACTTACTTCAAATTAATTCTTTAATTCGTGGCAGATATTTCATTGAAGGGAACATAACTTTACTCTTTAACGGCTAAATAGCGATATACCGTTGTTCACTCTCATAGCGAGAAATGCCAACAATAATATTTTTTGTTGATATCGCAATGCACGAAAATGTAGATGATTTTTAGAAATTACTAATCTGCTAGTTAGTGCTTGAACGCTATAAAGCATCATTTTTTGTGATTAATTTCATTTTTGAGTGATATTGAACTATTTATGGAACATAAATGAATTCTTAAATCATTTTTTCATATCCATTTGAAACCAAAACATGACCAAATTGATTGAGTCAATAACTGACAAATATTACTGGTAAAAAAATGTCAAAACAATCTTCACATTGTGAAGATCCGTTTGCTTCGTTTCAGAGTGAATATAATAAAAAGAAAAGTATGCTCCATCCAAAGTAATGTAAGTTTTCAATAAATTGGATTACGATAAAATATTGCTGTACTTAAATTAAAATGCAGAATTTGGCCATGTACATATATTTTTTTATAATTTCTCATGCAGTTATAATTTTTTTATAGATTGTCAAAATATTTTAAATTTTACACACAATCCACGGACAAACTTTCCAACCATTGTGTGATATTTGTGGAATCCACTTGTTCAAACAGTTTTATTACCGTGAAATTTAACACGACCTAAATAGAAAATCCTCGATATTGTGACATGATGGTATTAGAAATTTGCAACAGTCAGATAGATTTTGTAAACACAACAGGGTGGTCAAAAGCGTCTACACCTCGACGGGTGGTAGCCATAATGGCCCAACAACAAAACATGTCAACCAGGTAATCGATGACAATAGCTCGTAGATTTTAGAACATGCTTTATTTGAAACATTTAGATGCATTCTACTAAAACCAGACAAAATACCCAAATGCTTCAAAGATAAAAAAATGTTTAGACAATGAACAAAAATTTACGGCTAGCTCGAGATACCAATACATAAATTACTGGAAAGTTACAAAGGGAAGACGATTTTTAGTTGGTTTAATTATTTTGGGACACAATTGAGTGGAATACTTATTTTGTGAAATAATTATTTAAGATTTACGTGCATTCCGAGAAACCTTTATAAAATACAATATTATTAATCTTCATATTTAACAATTAGCTAGCCTAGAGGAACACTTATAAAACATTTTTGTATAAAGATATCAAATTAAATTATGTTGTACGTGTTATATTATATATATTTAGTGATAATACACTCATTAACCGTCGCAGATATATAATTTTGCCAGATATTTATGGTTTTACGAGTATATTATAAAACTTTCATAAGCCAGCTTACATTTAAGGGTACGCATTCATGTAGGGAAAAAGAGAATGAAATGAAATGGTCCCAGACCTCGCTAGCAAACTAAAATGCGGAAATGCTGAGCTCTTTGCGATGAAGTGTCTATTAGTTTTACCAAGTAACACTAAATTTCATGTTTATAACGTGCCTGTGAAACATATTGTTATATATTAATGTAAAACTTGAATCTGATATCCAAACAAGAATAGTCTAGTATAGACACTCAAGTACGTATAACAGTGATAAAAATCACGTATCACATACAGTCGCTAAATTCATGACCAGTATAGACACTAAAGTACGATACAGATATTCGAAATAAATAAAGTATTCCGAAGTATCAGTTAAATAACACTGAAAATGTAGTATCTAAATCAACGCAGAGGTTTACGACGGACTGTTCTATTATATAACTGTGAAAAATATGCGCTTTTTGTTTGTAAATTAATACAGACCCATATAAGGAAAGTTTGTCTTATTTGTTTATTCAAAATGTTACATTACTTACAATTAAATTTAATATCTAAAAAATCTACAATCTATTGATTTTTCCGTTTAGTGGCGGTATGTAGGCATTAAAACACCTTTTTGTGATTTACAATTGTATATTTCATTAAATAAGCACACTTTGCTACTATTCGAAGTAAAATGTTATTTTGATGATCATTGGGACATGTCAATTGGTCGTAAGCCATAATGTACAAATGACAATGAACTACGCTCGAACGAGGTGTTTCTCTGTGTATCCGCAGGTGGACGCATCGCAGCAGGGCGGTCTACCCCTCGCGGACCTCCCCCTTCCACCGAAAAACACTTAATCCCATCAGAAGGTTAAAATGGCCCTTTCCTCGACAATATTATATCATAACGTTTTGAATCTAACGACTATCAACTACAAGCAGAAGCGAATTGAGGATAACTTTCTACAGAGAAGATGACATTCATAATGAAAATATTGTTGAAAATTAATATAGCTTAAATATAATGATGTTATAAATTACGCCCGTGACTATGTAGTTAGTCACGTCACATTTTATGAATTCAACGATTGTGAACAAATCCAATTACGTACTGAATCAAATAGACACTATTTTACTATAAGTGTATCGAAGAGACACAAACAAAAAAGTTATTTTGTTTTATTTAAAGTAATTAACGAAAAAATAAAACAGAATTTATACTGTTAAATACATTCTTCGATTCAACATCAATAAAATATTAAGTCTATTTGTCAATTATGCATTGCAAAAAAATATACGACCCATATCTGGCAGAAGACCATAAGCGTAAAAATTGCAGTTTACAAGAGGATTTTTTAAAATAATGTTTTCAAGTTATTTTAATACATAAATTTTAAATTAAAAATCTTTGTATATTATTTTGTAACTTAAGATACGAGTTGATGAAAACTTAATACCGTACGGATATCTATTTTGAACGGATTCGATAAAAAACGGAAATTGTCTAATTGCCGTTTACGGTGTTCTGCCTGTAACAGGTCAATATGTATATATCTGTACGTGGGAGGAAAACTATGTCGAAAATACCTGTTTTCTCTATGACTGTTCAGAGTCACTTTAGTATTGCTTCCCTCAGATGATAATATAATATTCCTTTCGTTATATTCTTTCCTATTACGGTTACAACATAATTG
>JAPMAE010009606.1:0-10558 GCA_036584705.1 Rhyacophila sp. 25_7 | reverse complement strand
TTTTGGCTCTCCTGTAGAGTTGCACTTTTGTAGATAGCGTTGTTTGACTTTAAGCTCTCGATATGTACTCGTGTATAAATGCATGTTTATATTCTGCTTTTAATTTGCATTTCGTCGTCGTGTATTGTTTTCGATGGACCTAATATGTACTTCCTTTATAATGATTTTATAAACATAAAGATGCTGTGGTACGATTTAAAAAAATATTCTATTTTTATACCTATTAAAAATTATAACCCAGTTTTAAAAATATTATGTGGAAATATATTTAAAATAAATTAATGCCAGTTGCTTTTGTATCTACATTTTCAACTGTGGTGAATCATAAAACCTGTATTATTATTCCAATTCTACCAAGGATTGACAATAGATAAAAATAGCTGTTTTTTTTAAACGGAGAAGTTTTTTTTACGAAAATTTATGAATCCGCCCTGTCCCGGCGTCTATGTGTTAGCATAACTGTAACCTGAGGACCGCATCCATGTCTGTAAATGAGGTTATTATTTTATTGTCCAAAGATTGTGTTTCAGAGAAGAGCTACCGTATACATTAGTAGTAAAAAAATATAAATTCTCTGACACATTATTTTGCTACTCACGATTGCTCATGCCTGCTTCGCATATTAATAACATGTTGAATTTATTTCAAATGTCTAAATACATATACATATATTAAACATATATACATATTTAGTTATGATTCGAATGATTTAATCATGTATATTTCATACGCTCTCTAGTCCTATGAGTAAAGAAGTCATTGGTGCTTGACGTATTCATGGCCATTCACTGCAACAAAACTGTCAAACTATCAGCGTTAATTTTAAACGGTTTTATGTTAAACCGTTTAAAGTGTGTTAACTGTTTTATTTTAATTCGATGGTGTTTTCCATTATCGCTAATTGTTGTTAATTGTTATAGCCATACTTCTTTTGTATACAGCCAAAATCCCAAAAGCACGGGGCGTGACGTTTCGGCCAGTGACACGTATACTATGCAAATGAACTATCATACTATTCGTCCATTAATTAATATTCATTCTTTATACTTCCTTATTTCCTAATTTAAATGTCTCATTCCTCGAGCATTGGTGTCTGATTGATACACAAGATGTCAGTGCACATAAAAAGAACAAATTAAATCTCAATAATCATATTTGTACGTATGTATAGTTAGTTATAATACATTTGCGATAGTTGTTTTGTCTTTTAAGTGTATTCATATCATTAAAATAATCAGTTTTCAATTATAGTTTGCACATAAACTGTTTATTGAGTGGAGGCGTTGTTTGCTAATATTTGACGCTTTTTATTATATGGGTTCCGTATGTTTGTAGACTTTTGATTCCTGAGTGGGCCAGCAGACTACATATTACATATATATTTGTAGTAGTGTAGAAGAATTGAAGGTGATATTTAATACTATTAAAAATGGAGTCAGTTTTTTTATTTACGCAATATTTGATATCGATTTCAATAAAAATATTTTTTCTATTAACACATCGTCGTCTGGGGAAACGTATAAGTACCTTCTGTTCGATTTATATGTGAAATGCGAGGTACATATATATACACGTTATTTAATATTGTCGGTTGATTGCGCGATACAGCTTAGTATGTACGCTTGAAATAGAAAATTTCAATAAATTATCATGCATCCTAATATTGCGTTATTTCTATTTGTTCAAAAGTCATTTTGATTTAACCGATTAAGTGCCAGAATCGAGTTAACTCGCACAACGTACAACGTAGTTTGTTAGACAAATTTGAATATGTTGGATGATTTTAAATATATAAATACAGATACATGACTATAATATCATCATAAAAAAAAACAAAATCATGACAAAGAATCATTCAACATACTAAGAAATATTAAGGTTCAATTTTTGTTTAAAAATCACAGCTTGTCGGCTTGTGACATTATGTCTGACACAGAAGAGGTTAGTGAAAGTAATATATTTTTACATGCTGAACGATTCTTGTCACCCGCTTAGAAAAAGATTGATCTGGAGTCGGAATCTTAAATTTACTGTAGATATGAATTACACACGTTACCAACATTTCTCTAGCTTCCTTCATATTTTCTAAAGAGTTTCAAGCACAATTCTACAGGTTTATTAAATTGATTGATAGGCAGTCGTTGTTGGATATAAATATTTATAATGAGTTGAATAAAAGAAAGAAACGATGCACTTTGATAGTGCATTATTTCTTTGATCTCTTCTTTCATCGTAAATTTGATATTTACGCGTAATAATTTTCAAAAGTCACTTTATCTACTAGTAGTTATGTCTCTTGTAATGAAACCATAATTTATATAAATTATAAATTTATAGATGTTGTGTCTGCTTTTATTTAAAAATATATTCCTAAAATTATATTGGTTTCAATAGTTCTTTAAAATGTCAGACCGTATTGTACTGCAAATATTAATCTAATAATTAAGCGATTTCACTGTGTTTAACGTTCTAGTCATAGTGCTAAAACCCGGGAATACAAATTAGAAAATGAAATTGTGATCCCGGCATTGCAAGCCCTAATTATATTTAGTAAACGGGAATCGTACAATTCGAGATGTAACGACTTTGTGGTCGTGAGTCAATTAAATGAGTAATTAATCCACAAAAGAATTTAAAAACATATGCTTTAGCAATCGCCTGTCATACGACTAGATAACACACACTCATACATTAAAGTTATGTTAATGAAGGAATTAGATTACTAAAATACAGTAGTAGTTACGAAACTTATATTATATTTAATGATATGTAAGATGTACATGTATACAATAAACACTTTCTATTTAACTATAAAACGAACGAATACTTAGTGAAAAAATATCTGATAAATATGCTTGCATATAAAATACAGGTTTCGGAAAATGTTTTGGTAACGTATATGAACGAAATGGTACGAAAAAATCGAACGACTCCTCTGGGACTACATTATGCTGGAAAGTTTGTCGGAAGCAGCGTTATTTATATCTCACTTACGTATCTAATGTTTGCATTTTCTTGTTACGTCTTCAGTCATTGTTTGGCGAAATTCGGAAAAAGGTCGGAGTCGGAGTCAATAAATTTTGAATCGACTCCACAGCCCTGGGATTTACAAACAGATGCAATTTAAATTTCTTCTATGACAAGCTTAAGTTGTATGTAAGATACGAGTATGTTTTGTTCGTATTATTTCATCTGAGCATTCTTCTATTCTTATTTTTATATCGTTGGTAGTAATCGATCGGAAAGGTCATCGATACTTGCGTAATCTAATTATGCCACACCGAAATAAATAACCCACATTTCTAGGTATTTCCCTCCAACAACGATACTTAAAATTTGCTAGTATTTGCATTTTTCGGTTGCGTATTTCCAAGGGAGTCCAAATCGCCATACAGGGGGCCTAATTCGATAGGACATGGCCGTATTAAAACGATTCGTTTTCCCGTATACTCGTGTTTCACATTTAAATTATCTTATTTATAATGCAGGACGGCTTTCGAAGAGTTAGTAACAAGCAATTAATTTCAAATGATGTCATATTCTTGTCTTTTTGTCTCTCTTTCGCTACTGGTTCCTCCGATCCACTTTGGCCAACAAAGCCGTCATAATTTGAAACTTGACGGAAGCAATTTATTCACATGACAAATAATTTGTTTAAAAAGTTAACTTTCAAGCCGAATTTCGACTTGTTCGTTGTCTCCCGCTTCGAGTGTCTTACAGCATATATTTTTTGACATTTGTAGTTTTTAATTTATCTCACGTTAGTTACCATTTATTGATGTTTAGAGTGTCCGTTGTATTTATTGTTACTTTCGATCTTACATTGTCTAAATGCTTCTTAAACTGCTCTAATAAATAGTCGGGTTTATGTACGTAGTGTTTACAATGGATAACTTAGCTTTAAAAAATGCGGCGTCATACGGAGAGTAGGGGGCCTTATTTCCATTAAGTTAATGTAAGGTCGTCCATAAACCACGTAAAGTTTTCGAGGGGGGAAAGGAGGGGTGACCATCAACGTCTATGTGGCGTTACAAAGTGTAGGGTGGGTTAGTTTTTATTTTTACGTAACACTTTTCCCTCTCAAAAAGTAAATACGAGTTGACTGTAAATTTCATTCCTTTTTAATGTGGAAAGCTACATAATCTTTAAGAAAAGGGGAGGGGGTAAAAATCCGTAAGAAAAACGTTACGTGATTTATGGACAACCCCAAACTTATAAAATATGACGACATTAGGAATATTCTGCACTCTCACCAAAGTCATGGGAAGTTCTTTCTAGAATACTCCCGCTATATTCTTGATGAGCGTTTCATCATTGTTAAGCCGCGGTATACGCTCGAAAGCGTGTGAAGACGTGGCGGGTGGTGGTGACGGTTTGAAAAAACTTTAATAAGTAATCCTGAATTGATTATTAATCTTAATCTTAATTAAAATTAAATGAATAAGTGAAAAAAGAAGTAGGGATTAAAAGCTGAATTATTTGATGTAGTAATCAAATATGACTTAAGAGAAAAAAAATGTAACTAAATGCCAGATGTTAGAACATGCAAATATCACATATTGCAACAGCCAAGTTGGCCAAAGACAGTTTTATCTGCTTATATTTTGGTTGTGTTATTCTACTCTGTAATGAGATGGTTTTGTGAACACATGGCCTGCTTTCACGCATAATGATGAAGCGGTGTTCAATTTAAAAATAACGGTCGGGATTAAATTGGGAGTTCGTTATTATTCTAGTATTTTTAAATATTTAATCTTGATTTTAAACATGTTCAAGGACGACTGCTATTCTATTTTGCGCCTATGTTTATGTTTATACATAACAATATGTATATGAATGACTGGCAAATGAATCAATAAACAAACTAACATCATAATTAAATAATTAATTATTTTTAGCGTTATAAATATATTTTCATTTTATTTGCATAGCATAAAATAACGAGTAAATTGCAAATAACTAATTCAGTGTGCTTCTAATTGTTACTGTTACTAAAATATTTTTGTGGCAAAATGGCATTAATTGTGTGGTTATTTTTATAACGGTGTTATTGATTTATATATATATAAATATATAAATATTCTGATATTAATTCTTTATCCAATATTTTATGAATAAGATATAATACATTTCAGTTTCTATCAAAGCATAGTAATAGAAAAATCTATCGACTTCGACGAGGCTTCTCACTGGCCGATACCGAAAGTAACCTTTACCGATCCTTGGGCGTGACATTATAATATAATATGCTCAATGCGATCCCTGCGTCTCTACTAGTGTGAAATAGACCTTAGGGCCAGGGGTGGCCAACCTTTTACATACCATGCGCCATTTTTTCACATAAGACTTCAGATGCAACATACACCTCAAACACCTTTTCTCCTTTCTTAGGTTCATGGATGGTTACTAATAATAATATTGTAATAACATAGGCACAAGGATCCAATGCTCCTCGTATAATCATCTAATGTGCCATAGGTTGGCCACTCATGCCTTAGGCTATTACCTCAGTGCACGCTGCGTTTTGTGTGGCGTGCACTCCGAGCGTTTACTTGGTGATCTCAATAAACGCACAGTGCTCGAGTGTTCATTCGAATGACGTCACGCACGCTTACACAAACGCTGTTAAAACGTGAACTGGTTTTAACTTGCATCAGACGCCACCCCGAACACAAATAAGCGCGCTCAACCAAACGCTCTACACGGCGCCACTCGGGCCAGTCGCATTCGTAAACATGAGATTATTATGTACATCGCACGCCCCACAAAACGCAGCGTTCACTGACACCTCAGGCTTAGTCAGTAGTTATAAGTAAACGTGACAGACAAATTATCAATCGTTTAAAATATAACATAATAAAAAAGGAGTTGTGGGCGGTTAAATTTCGACGAGTCTGACAACGCCCAAATTATCATAAATTCGCGACTCCGTTTCTGGCTCTACAGACCTATATTCTACACATTCGTATTTCGCAGTAAAATTATATATATATTTTAATTTTTTAGAATAATCTGATTGTTTGCTGGCATCTTCATAAATATGGAGGCTTTTGTGTTTACAATATCAATTGACATTCTTCGAGTACATCGCTTTCTATGGAAAGACTGTTCCACATTTGAAAAATAAGTACGCATGTAACAATAGACATCAATAATGCTACTTAATTCATGCACGTTACATATTATTGTGATTATGATGAGATTCACTTTTCGCCAACGGGTCACCACCACCAATTTGCCGCTCAATGAGGATTCAAGTGACTCGTTCAAACAGCGAGTGCGCCAATTCATTTCAATTCTAATCACGGCAATGTCGACGCTCTCTGCCAACATAATTTTTGAATTCATTAGTAACAACTGCCGCTTGCCTTGTCAGATCATACTTTTATCATGGGGGTAAAAATGGCGATTTTTGCGGGAATAAAAATCACTCAACATAATAAAAGCTTTTAATTATTATAATTTTATTGATTCTGTACCTTATGTAATATAATAGTATATACTATCTTGTACGACTCCCCGAAAAAACTTCTCATTATCATAACGAATAAACTCGTCCATAAACCATGTTTGTAAAGACAAATTCCACATTGTAGAGATTCATATGCTACGTTTCGAAGCAAATAAGCAAATATTATCCCACAATTTGAACGTCTAGTAAAACTCAACTATCGAGTTGCAAGATTTAAAAATACCTGACGCCATTGTAGCGAAGATTAGATTATTTATTATTGTCATTGATTCTCTCGATCATCTTTGATATAATATTTTTATCATACATTTGTAATTTGAAAAGAAATGGGTTTCATTATTTAACCGAGACGCACGATACCACGAGCGTTTCATTGCCACATGCCTGTGACGGACAACGCATTTTCATCTTTCGTATAAAAACTTTTATGGACACTTGACATCTCTTCTCTGATACTATCTTTCGTGACACGATATTTACACGTAAGGGCCGTGAGTTTGACATGATTGGTGTACTATGTAGCAATTTGTATATACAATACTTCCTGGCCTTTAATCCTGTGAAGTACTTCTCATCATGGTATACGTGCCTTTTGTCTATAGTGCTCATGGTGTTTAATCCACTCTGATGTCTAGTATTTCATACTTCAATATTATGTCATTGGATGTTTTTAGACTCTACAATACGAATACTTCGAAATATACGAGTACATACACGCAAGTACTGGTAGAAACCATTGATCTATAAATAGCTTATTTGAGTTTGTCCATTTTTATATTATTTGATCATATTAATGGATGTAATTGTATACGGTGATAAGAAATGGAAGCAATTAATTACTCCTCTCTTAACAATATTTTTTACTTATTGCGATAGGAAACTTGTGATGTCAGTTGCTATCAATATAATTATCACACAATTAATAGTTGTGTAAATGAATATATGAAAAACATGTATATTTCAAGCACGCGCTCATATGCGTATATAAGTTCTCCATGGCCGCCTGAAAAGAAACGCGTTTTACAAAATGTGCTCTTCTATTTTTAATGTTATGAAATATATAAAAAAATGATTCCTTTTTTATTATAAAATTATCAAAAATGTCCTCAAGAATTTCACCGATCAAATATAAAAATACATCGAAATATCTGCGCATACTTTTGATAAGAGAAATTCGTCTCGTGTTGAAAGAAAAAAAAAGTACGTATCGTATTGTTCTCAGAACCAGAATATGATTTCATGATAAGGTCGTCCATAAACGACGTAACGCTCTTGATGGGGAGGGAAGGGTGACCGCCAACGTCCACATGGCGTTACAAGGGGAAGGTTGGGTTAATTTGTATTGTTACGTAACACTTTTCCCTCTCACAGAGTAGATATGAGGTAATTATAAATTGCATTTCTATTTAACGTTTTCTGTGCCCGACATAATGTCACAACCTGGTAAGCTGTGAACTTTTAAGCAAAAATAGAACCTAAATATTTCTTTTAAACGTATATTGAATGTTTCTTTATCATAACTTTGTTTTTTATGACCATATTATAATCATATCTCTGCACTTTTATAATATAATCATCCAAAATATCCAAATTTGTCTAGAAAACTACGTTTTAAGTCGTTGGAGTTAACTCGCTTCTGGCACTTAATAGATTAATGTGGAAAATTATGTAATTTTTGAGATGAAGGAGGGGAGGGAGGTAAAGTTGAATGTCTCCATGGTGTTACATTGAGGGGGGAGGGTAAAAAAAATATAAGAAAAAACGTTACGTGAATTATAGACGACCGTTTTCGTGTTGAACGATTCCAATTGTATCTAATAAAGATATACTCTTACGACGCGATTATTATGTTATTTATACAAAGTAACATTCCTATTTAGTGTGACTCAAATATCTCTAATGCACACTTCGCACGAATTTGTGATCTCGTTTTGTTTTTACCCTTTTGTGTGTCACAGAAATTAAAAAAATGTCGTCTGTGTACGAATGTCATTAACCTTTTGACTCTTGTACGTTTCACGTTTGTTATCATAATATGGCAGCGTATATGTGTGGTTTACTATTTTAGTATGTATGTATTGTGTGATCGTGTACATAAAATGAAAGCATCACTAATTAAAAAGTACTTGAATTTTTCTCCACCCATGAAATTTATCAACGCCGTGGCCGTGCTGGTTCGTTTCGTTATATTTTCGCTATCATTTTAAAACGCTTGTCTTTTTTTATTTTCGGCTAGATTGATTGATTTGTACGTACGAGTACTTATTAAATTATATAGATAATCGTTGGCTAACAAGTTAGTTATCTTATTAAAAGTTGTTGAAGTGTGTAACCATTACAAGTTATTATATATAAGAAGTAATAAGTTACTTAAATACAATTGACTCCGTGGGTGTTGCTAATTCTCCAATAATGGTAACTTCCAATATATATATATGTTGAGTAAAAAAAAGATATAACATGAGAGAGAGGGCACTTTTAAAACCAATTGCGAGATCAATTAATGAGTGTGTAACGATTTTTGAGCACTGCTTTAGCGAATGGAAAATCTTCTTAAATAATGTTGCATGGCTAGAAAATGCTTCCATTCTTATAGATATTGTATTCAAACAGAGTTTAAATAATTCACCATGGTAGTTATTATTTAGGTAAGTATTATCAATGTTATTCAACAGCGTATTTCATATGAGACTTAAGTTTTCAATTATTGTTGTATTGTACAGTGTTGGTGAGGTATGGTTCAATTTATTCATTTTTATTCGAGGAAGTCCACTGATCGAGTCCTAACAGATTTCACTATCCAAAATTAGCTCAGACAACAAACCTAGCTTAAACTCATCTCACTCAAGTGGAAGATATCGATAGCCGAAACAATTACATTGAACATAGTCATTGCCCTTCGTGTCTGCACGACTACAGCGAAGTTAGTTATACATTTCATGATGAAAAAACTGATGTTCTCGATTTTATTAATCTAATTACCGGGCACATATATATTAGTACTACCCAGAATGGCAGAGTTCTTATCTGCACCACGCATTAATCGAAAATAATGAATGGCTAAGTAAAGGTAGTGTCATGATCCATTCAAGTCCATGATTGACTAACTGAACAACCACCATCCACGCTTCTCTCGTTTTCTTTCTTTTCAGTAGTTTACATTCCATTTTTTATATTTCTCGTGATATTTGCAGCCCAGGTTTTTTAGGACGGCTCAGTAGCAAAGTGCCCACTGGAGTTTATTCAAACACCATCGGGAGTTCTAAATTAATCATACCTAACAACGTGATCTGTCCATCTACGTTTCCATTATCGTATGCATGGATCAACTATGAAAGGAACACATGGCTCGCATTGGTGCGAAATTTTTGGTTTTCTTTAACTGATCCAAGTGTTTTTGTACAAGTGAGTATATACATATTTTATACTATAATATAATTGTTTTATTTTTTCCCCTACACCACTGTTTCGAATCCAAATGAATGTCAATCAATAATTCTATCACAGTTTGCACACTATTCTAAGGCTAGAAGGATGCAAAAAAGATTGACTGAGATATCAAAATTGAGTTTGAATTTAGTGAAAATACTGTTCGACATTTATAAAACCTCTTCTATTGTGTGCTTTGAAATTATGAGAAAGAGGTACAAATAAGTTTGAAGTATGTATTTCCAAATATTTTTTTTCTGTTTCATCCGTCATTATTTTTCTTTGATCACTTGATAGTGCAACGGAAGACACCGATTATGTTACATTTTAAATTAGTTTATCTCACGATGTATTCCTACTTTGGTTGTCTCTCAAGGTAAACATGGCTATTTTAATTAATTTCATGGCAACTAATCGTTCATTACATATTAACCTGTCCAGAGGAAGTATGGACGCGCATATGCGTCTGCTCAAAATTCACATTGGATAAGTATGTACGTATGTACGTCAAGCACCAAGCAATAAAATACTCGTATGTATTATTTACGCATCAAATAAACATTATACAACAATAGTGTTGCATGTATTTAATGAAATTCAAAATTTAACCTTTTCTGTGCCAGACATAATACTGCAATACGACAAGCGTACATTTCA
>JAPMAE010009605.1:0-10558 GCA_036584705.1 Rhyacophila sp. 25_7 | reverse complement strand
GTAAAACAATTTTCATACATTATTGCAAAAATTGCTTAGCACTAAAACGGTTAATCTAAAAGTCTTAATAAGGTATTTGAACGAGTTCCAGTAGACGGGTAAATAACGTCACGAAAGATACAATAATATTGAGTGCTAACGACTCAAGTGAGAGAACTAGAGACAAAAAGGCCTAGACGGGTAGATTGTCGCACTATATATTAGTTATAGTGATTGAAATCGTCAATGTCAAACGAATCGTTTATATATAAGGGTGTATTATTATAAATCACATGCTTATAAATATTGTGATAGATTTATTAATAATTTGTATGTGTAAATAAATAATATATATATATATGTTGGCTGTAATAGCGTACTAACAATAAAACAGATTAAATACCGGTAGGCGGATTATGGAACATTAAATTATCTATTTCTAACTCACTATTCCTACATAGACAAACCAAATGTACTCTTCGGTAAATATGTCACACTTTCGTATTTGTGACGTCATTATTAATCATCCAACGAAATTTTACATTGATATATTTTTAATTGATATATTTATAAGTTTCGCATGACTGAGAAATTCATAAGTTCTTATCTTCGATCCAATCCAGTCCTGCTTTAATTAAATTTTAATATTTTTGCAGTTCACAATTTTTAGCAGTTTCATGCTAATTCAAAAATCACATTAAGTTTAATTAAATGACCAAAAGCGTTGAGCCGGTTTTGCGACTTAGGAATTATAAATGAAATATGATTGGTAGCCTTTTTTTCAGTCGCTATATTGGTACGCCGAGTAGAAGATAGGGATAAAATGTACTAGATCAGTGACTCCAAACATTGATTGGTAATAATTTTTCACTGATTATTTAAACGCTGGATTTTCAATTGCACATTTGTAATACAAGATTTAAAAAGTAAATTGTTGTATTTATAAAAATATAAAGTTTAACTGATATATATATATACAGATTACATTTGGTTACAATTGATCTCACAGTAGAGATCCAAAAAAAATGCCGTTGAACGAAATGACAAATTAAAGACAATAAAATATTATTTTTAAGAAGTAAACATTTCAATAAAATGTAACCAATATATATATTTAGCACACTGATATATTTTATGTTCTGTATCCATTCATACAATTTTTTTTATTCATATAACGATATTTTAGTACACGAAGAATGTTTACGGTATTGCAATATTTCCTGTAGCGGGATTTAACCTATATTTACTTGTATTATTGAACGTATAATTTAGTAAACGATCGTTTTATAATGTCAAAATTTTGATTTTATTAAATAACACACATATTGTTTCAGACTAACTTGGTCATATTCAATGATATCTTCTTATATCTTAATGAATTCTTATTCATAGAAAAAATATGACATGTCTGTTTATCTTCAGGAACACATACATGAACTATTATAAAATAATATTGAATGAATTGAGTTATAATAAATATGTGCTACTACATGTGTACACGGATGTTTGCACAGAGACAAATTTCTTAATTTTCTCAACGTTAAATTTCTTTTTGATGCAATATGAATATTGAGAAGCGCTAGCATGTCTCGTTCTTTCGGTAATAAACCCGAAAGAGCTACTCGTTCTTATTGCTTATGGCTACCGGCGGCCACTTTAAAAGAAGATCAAAGAGATGGCGCTGCCTTAAAAAATAATAAATAAAAAACCAACTTATCAGTTGAGTTATTATAAATTATAATATAACTCGTACGATTTTTATACAGACTTGATTTTGTATACGGCCTGTAATAAATCTCCTGCGATTCCTGCTCAACTCAAAATGTTCATGTTCCTTTTTTACCTTAAACTCGTTTACTTAACGATGTCGTAGGCTAGGTTCGTATTAATAAATTATGTATATACTGAAACAATATGACTATTTACTCATATCATTACAAGTGATCAATTAAATATCGATTTTAATGTGGATTGCATATATTTATGATTTGACGTGTCCAATGGATTAAAATGAGAGATATATAAATAAAAAATACTTCATAAAATGATAATTGGTGTAATAGACTAGTATACAGCGTATGTGCTTGTCAAGCCGAAGGTTGCAAGAATCTTTTAGGTGGTTAGTACTGGGTGCTATTTACAAAACATATTACGTTTATCAAACGATTTATCATTTAACATTTTACATCAATGCAGATCGACAGTGATCAAGAAATGAGCTAGAAATGAATGGGGAACATAAAAGTCAGTAAAAAATTAGAGAACAGTTTCCTCTCGTTACAGATCGCTAAGTTATTCCTTGCAACTCACATTTGTTATAATAGTTATTTTTGTATAATCAAATAACGAAAATATCCATATTGAACATTAACACATACTCTTATAATTATGTTTTTTTTATGAAAACCAATATCATTAAAACCAAAAAATATAATGTAACTATATATTCTGCAGAGACTGACATCTTAGAGAATAAGCAATAGTTACGCCACTGGATAAGAGAGTAGTATTTTTCATTGAATAACAAGCATCATTATTAACTACCTACATCCAGACACTTGATATTATAGCCATTGATGTGTCTACTACAAGACCGCATCGGTATATAACTTTGCCTTTAGAAAAATCTTGAAAAGAATGACTTTCAAAATTGAAATGTTTATTTTTTTCACAACGTTTATTGCTTGAAAGGAATACTGTGTAAAAAGTTATGTTTTGTATGGGAGTGAGTATTAAAAATTATATTAGCAAAACATGAACTCGATACAATGTAGCAATAAAAATACGCTGGAGGTAGTCTTTTTGAAATAAATGCCTTGCGGACAAAAAGGTTTTTGAAATGCGTGCGGTCTTGAGAAGATTCTCAATCCCACATGTTGTAAAGATGAAATAAAATTATTATAATAATAAATAAATTACACAAAAGATTATTAATTAATTATCTTAAAATTTGAAAAGCTTCATGAACATGTGTATATATTGTTTTCTTTAATAAAAACGATGCTATTTTTCGACAAAGCTCAAAATCAACAAGTACTCGTTTAAAAAATATTTTATTTAAGTAATTAATATAAATTAAAAATAATTAAATGGTTAATAATCTTACGTATAGTTATTATTCTTAATTTTTATATAATTTCAAGGCATTTTAAGATGGCGCTGTATACGTAATTGGTTAATTTATAGAATTTAATCATTTTGACCAAATCAAATTTAACATTCATGCTAGCCATGTCAACATGTCAAATGATGTATGTATGTTTACATAAATGTGAATGTTAAATATAGCGCCACGATCCATTCAGATCCATTATCAACTACACAACCTCCCTCCATGCCTCTTTGCCTCTAGCTATTTCTTTCCAGTCAGTCACAGTCAATATTTTCGCATATCTTTATGTTATCCACCCATCTCATTATGGGAGGCCGATTGTCTACTAGAGCTCCTTCAAACATCTTTTTGGGAGTTCTAGATTTATCGCAACTTAGAACATTACCTGTACACCTGAGTCTCCTTGCTCTCAAAACATTCATTATGCTGGAGTTAAATTGCTCGTGGAGTTCACCGTAAGAGCGAATGCGTAATCTTGGTTTTCTTTCACTGGTCCAAGTATTCTTAGGACTATTTTATTTTCGAATACCTGCACGGCATTTTTCTGTTTCTCTGTTAAGATCCAAGTTTTACATCCATACAAAACTATAGCTTTTACGGTCACATTATAAGCCCGGAATTTTGTTTTCATTCGACTAGATTTTGGACCTGAATAGACTCTTCGGCGCAAAGAAAGCGACGTTTTCCCTTTTTAGTCTGCTTGCGAACCCCAGAATCATCTAATTCTTTTCGAAGACGTTGATTTCCAAATACTTAAACAGTGAATTTTGTACGGATTTTCCCGCAACTGTGGGTCAGTTTTTCTCATATTACGTAAATATATCATACATTACTCAGATTATTAACATTTTTAGAACTATGTGTTAGGCATACATTAATAATATACAATGATAAAAATTAGAAAAATCTATCCTTTATTAGTAGAATAAAAAAAAAATACTACGTCATACTCATACACGATTTACTCATATATTGAGCTTTTATGAGCAAATCGCGCAAATTAATAAAATGCGGGTTGAATATATCAGTTAACACAAAAACGGTGTCATTTTACATCGCTTGATTAAACATCGAGAAAGTTTTATGTTCACTGGATTTTATTTTTTTCATGCTAAAATATGAAGTCCCGATTCTTTTATAAGGATATTTTAGCACCTCGTTGTATAATGCCTTCATAAAAATTTGGAGGAAGCATATTCTTCAAAAGAAGCCGCTCTGGGTGACCTTTTTGGCTGCAATTAAACGGGACTCATAAACAACCCTAAAATTTAGTAGGGTGACTATTAATTTCACTTTATTTATATTCATTAGAATTGAATTGAATTGAATGTCACCACTCTATCTAACTAGCGATAATAATTTATACATTTTACGAAAAAACATGCTTTTGAGTCAACAACGTGAATTAGTTGAAAGAAATTATAATTATTCTTATTACATATTATTGCCTTTGAGTGATAAAGTGTTGAGCTGAGATAAACGATGGAACGTACTTTAAACGGTGACTAAGTAATCAATATTATGCATTTCGTTTTTTTCCGGTTTTTTACTACTTTTATTTATTTTAAAGTGAAAAGTTATTTTTTATGAATACATATCGACCCTGTTTAGGTAAAAGGGCATAACCCTAAATTATTTGAAAATCACAATATATATAACAAAATACGCGTTCTGTCAAAAAGATTCAAGCCGAAGATGCCAAATTATCATCGAAATTCAGCTTTAGATTTTGAAATAAAAACGACCTACTAAGTTTGTATAGTAAGGAAAAAAGTATTAACACTCAATTTTATTGATTTTGCTTTAAAAACTTTTTAAATTATCACATGAGGACAATAAAACACCAATTTATTGGTAATCATGCACTTCAAGTTTGCGTTAATGTGATTTTGACTAAAAATCATTAAAAAATGTTTTTTGTGTCTTGTAAAATTTGTTCTGTCAGGGTTATTCCTTTTTACATAATTACGGTTGATATACTGTATATGTTGCTATCAAAATAAACTTCTAACGAAAAATGAATAGGTAATTGATATTTTGGAAGATAACTGATTGAAAAAAATATTGTTGTTCAAGTATTGAAGTAGTCACCCTGAATAGTCAACCCTTCGCCGCAGAAATACATATCGTTAATATTTAAGTACCCCGTTAAAATTTTCATTCTCAAAAATATCACGTACATTTGGGGTTTTTGATTTTACTCATTTTTGGTTTATAGATTTTTACATTCGTCAGAAATTTTATTTTAAATACACGTAAAAAAAAATGTTGTCATCTTTTTAACGATCTTTCTTAATATTTAGCTAATTACTTTATCTTTGAATATCTTTTAATGTTCAGTCCTAAATTTGTCATCTTTCAGGTTATTTTTGAATTGATTGTGTTTTTTTTATTCTTGAAATTCATAAATTATTATATGTATGATATCTCTCAATCGTCTATAATGTTATATACTAGAATACTGGATTAATCATAAAAGCTTTTCTCGGAACAGAAACATCTCTTCAATAACGTCTTAATATGGATCAACTAATGTGCATTTTATTTTAAGATTTCATATAGCCCCTTTATCAAATTTAATAATGAAAATAAGCATGATTGTATCAAAATCACTCCATATTTCAAAATGATGTATCTGGCAGTTTTAACCAATAAAACATGTAGGTTTTTTTATAAATTAGACATAGGTAATTTAACATTTATATATTTTGTATTAAAAGTAATTAATTATTATTGGATTCGTATTTTTGGTGGGTTTCAAAAAGATAATATTTTTGTGAATTCTTAATACTAAAATAGACGCCACAATAAAAAACATCATTGAAAAGCTTTATTATTATTTTACACAGTGTCACTTTGGTATTTAAAAAATATTAAACACATGGGGAGTACATGAACCTAATGACTGATAAACAGCATTATGTCGTTGTTTGCGAAACAGAAAGAAATGTCATAATCTAGGAAAAATTAAACGGCTTCGGAAATATATACTTTTTTTCAACGCGTCTCCAATATGTTTTTATTTCTAACATGGACCGATTAAGACATATATATCGATTTAGCGGGGTAAACAAATAGTTAAAATATATTACATTATATCTGTACCTGGAAGGTATATCGATTGTTGGCAAAATTGACATATGAACATAGTATAGTATACTTTGCAAGGCTCTTTTCAGTGATATACTCAATTATGTTGTAACCATACTAGAAAAGAATATTACACTATATTATATATTATCCGGGCAAAGCAACACAAAAAAGACTTTGAACAACCCCAGTGAAAGAGTGCCATTTTTAAGATTCTGTAGTATTCCCCTCAGGTTACAGATATATATTATTTTTTGATTAATAGTGAATTATTACAAATAGTAAAACTTTCAATTAAATAAAACTGCGAGCATTAGTGATGGATGGTCCAGATTGTTTTGAAATGCACCTAAAATTTATTAACAATAATTGCTAGCTAACAATCGGTCGCACAATTTAGTTGCACATCACAGCTGATAATGTAATATAGTTTCAAATTTACGAAGTACTTGCATCTAAAGTCTCTTACATGGATGGCACACCGATAAATCGAAATCAATTGGTTTTAACTATCCCCAAAACTCCAGAAAAAAGTATGAAAATATTACAAACAATGACATCATTTATAATTTATCGGCACATTCCCAGCAGAAGATCATAATCGTAAAAATAGGATTTTAGAGGAAGAGGTATTTTATCCAAGTTTCTAAGGATATTTTCCTTAATAAAATTAAAATTAAAAACGTATGTATATTATTTTGTGACTTAAGAAACGGGTTGATGAAAACTTGATTCTGTGCGGACAATACAGATATATCATTTATAATTTATCGGCACATTCCGAGCAGAAGATCGTAAGCGTAAAAATAGGATTTTAGAGGAAGAGGTATTTTATCCAAGTTTCTAAGGTTATTTTCCTTAATAAATTTAAAATTAAAAACGTATGTATATTATTTTGTAACTTAAGAAACGGGTTGATGAAAACTTGATTCTGTGCGGACAATACAGATATCTATTTAGAACGGATTCGATACAACAAAAGAAAATCGTCCAATTGTCGCTTACGATATTCTGCCGGTATCGGGTATGTATTATAAAGAAATGCTTGTAGATTCTCAACATGTTTATTTAATTGTTTCGTTATCATTTCATTAATAATATAGTTTATCAATGTAAAATAATGAATATGTATGCTATATTATTTTAATTGTTGTCCTTTACATTTAAACTGTGTTTGATAAAGTTTGAAAAACACTAAATCTCTACAAACTAGTATATCAAAAGTCATTCGAATCATACATTTTCAATAAACAATACCCATAACGCAACCATTCATTTGCTAAGAACGAAATGATTCTGCTGAAGTTGATGAGTTAATACTTATGAAATAAATACGATATTAGATGAACATTGTAAACGTACTCGTATTAATAGCGAGATATTGTATGTAATGTTTTTTGGAAATATCGATAGCTCTTCATTTGTTTGCCGTTTCATTTAATAATAGAACCTCTCCCTCATTAACCACTTTGCCTCTTACTTCCTCCCCTCTCCGTTAGTGCTGTCGACTTGAAGATAGCTATCTCATTCATTCATTGATTCTCTTTTCTTCTTCCGCGTGATCGATAGGGTGACGAATCGTTTCGTCAGTAAGAAACACAGTTGAATTCAATTCAAAGTTTAAAAAAAACGTATCAATTAATACTCGTAAGTAGATTGATATTATGGTAGAACCAATAGCGCATGTGCTAATCAAACATTTAAAATAGCAAATATATATAGATAGATATTGTAACTGAATAGCAAAAATATGCATGTGTTTTTTGTCAACATATATTTAGACTCAACACAGGTAAATCGTTGATAACAAATGTAATTGATATATATTCACATATTGCATTCCACTTGTTTCATGATAATATAAACTGTACTAAAATTGATCTGCGTAAAATTTAAAACAACCTTATAAATACTTAATACAATATAACTTTAATTATAATACCTTTGAAAATATCAACTCAATAAAGCTAATATAAGTGTTATTTAACATAGTCTTAAAAACTACTATCCGAAAATATAGTAGATATAAGTTTTAAACGTATTTTTAGATTTACCCGCCATATACTGTGTTATTTAGTTACAAATACATCTAAACTGGGATAATTCATTTAATTTAACCTCAATATTACATTATTTTTTGAATATTTTTCAAAAATCATTAAAATTGGCGACCGAATAAAAGAACAACATCAAAAAGGTATTATAGCACTATGATCGTATTTCAAATAAGAATATATTTTAGCTGACTTAACTATATTATAAAAGCACAAATATATAATTGGAAATCGTTAGATTCACACGATTATTATTAAGCTACATCCTATTCGTACCGGTCAAAAATAGTCGACACTTATCATAATCAAACAATCCCAATTAGCGAAGAACTCATGTACACCGTGCTCAGGTACCGGCAGGTGAGAACCGGCGGTGCCTTTTGAAGTGCGCTGCCCCTCCAATTAGAGCGCGCCGCCCTTTGAAGTCCACCGCCGACACTTTCAGAGACCGCCCACAACTAGCGCCTCAGCACTAATTTATATCCTCAAATCCTTCTCGGTCTCTCTTCTCCGTGCGTTCGTCTTTCTCTTTATCATTCTAAGCCGTGAGCTTTCTATAATACAGACCCCAGTCTTAGAACACGCGGATTACAGATTTGGATTAAAATTCTTTGGGGTTTTTATTACATTTTTTTTGCGATTCATTGTGAGATTGTGCAGGTAAAAAAAACTATTCATCCATGATACTAATAATGTATCCTGATATCAATTATATAAGCCCATATGTCGAAATAAATTAATATCTTTTATCATTTCGAAATTGATAT
This sequence comes from Rhyacophila sp. 25_7, assembly GCA_036584705.1. NCBI lineage: Eukaryota > Metazoa > Arthropoda > Insecta > Trichoptera > Rhyacophilidae > Rhyacophila > Rhyacophila sp. 25_7. Next base: position 1,556 of record JAPMAE010009605.1, on the reverse strand, counting down.
CAGCAAGAAGAAGTATTTTTGTTAATACATAAATAGAACTAAGCCTAATATAATACATATTATGAATAGGTACATTTGTTATATATTAAGTAGTTAGTTATATTGTTCAAGGTAGCAAATTTGTTAAAAAAAAGTAAACGAAGTCCATTAATTATACAAAAAAATATGTTAGAGCCAATATTTCCTAGCAAATAAATATATATTTTTTTGTCATTTGAAGGAGTCTATTCTGAAGTTAATGATATGAAAATATCTTATGTCAATTTTGATTATAATATGACAAATATTATAGACAGATAAGTCAAGATTTATTAAAATAATAAGCCAAATAGAATTTTTATAGTTTATGAGTTATTTTAAAAATAACCATTTAATCGAGTGCCAATTTAAGATAAAGTAATTCATCGATAGAACGTCGAGCTACGAATAAGTGATGTATTATATAATGTAATTATTTTATATTTAGTTATTTGACCAATAATTTCGGTAAAATGTACACATAAGTGCTGTATGTTTATGAAAATTACGATTACTCCCGGTAATCGTTATACATTTCAAAAATATTTCAGATTCAATAAATTAGATTTTTTTACCCAAAAACATATTTTCATGTATATTACCATACTATACGAGTGTGATAGTATGCTATTAATGAAAAAAGATCCTCCAAGAAACAAACTTAAATAATACTACGAGTATGAAATGCATTGTACAGTTGAGTTAATTTGTACAATAAAAAATATTTATGCAGGGTTGAAGGAGCACGAAAATTCCTCGAAAAAAAAGTTCTCTATTAATTTTTTAATAAAACAACTTAATATTTAGCGGACGTCAGTTACAACTTTTTAAAACATTAATTTTCTAATACCATTAATGATTACATAATTACTATATTAATTTTCTCAAAATATTGAAAATGATTCACAAATTATATATTAAGATAGTACCCTATGTACCTGAAATGTCCTTCATTTGAGCAACGTTGAAAGTAAGTTAAAAAATTAACGGCAGCATAACATTGTTCTTTGAATTCTTTGATCTGAGACTGAAGTGGCTAGGCAAGAACAAGACGTTAAGAAATTTAGGCAATCATAAATTATTTCCGATTAATTCGGAACACGACTTTTTGTTTTATAGAGTCGTCAACCTTAATCACTTTTGTATACGAACTTTCTAAAGGTGAGCTCTGACAAATAAAATATGTAACACGTGTTATCGCACATATTTTTATGAATTTTTGTCAAAGTTTAACAGGCCGTTTTTATTTTTAAAATTACATCGTATGTAAATCTTAATTTTTGACTGTATTGAATATATCTTATATGTTCTACTCTAAATCATGCGAAGTACAAGGACACTACTCAAAAAATGAGCCCAATATTCCTGGCGTCTCAAGTGGGTTCATTCTTAATTTTTCTACAAAGGCCTTCAATTCGTCGCTACGTCACTGAATCAAATGCACTTATTATAACAATGAAATCTATTAGTAGCACAAATTGACCTGACGTAGTCATATTTTCGTGATATATGTCATTTGAATATTATATTTTTTATTT
>JAPMAE010009601.1:0-10561 GCA_036584705.1 Rhyacophila sp. 25_7 | reverse complement strand
GCAATTTAATTATTACAAAAAAAAGTAATAATTATGATTTAAAACTTGAGTTAATAACTGTGGAGGATCAAAGTAACCTACCGTTTTACAAAACGCCATGACAAAAACGTATTCAGTGTTTTTGAACGTTGCACTTGCCTTGCTATATTAAGTTCTTTCATTTTTTAGTCCATTCTATTTTGTTGTGTTACACTAAAAACAATTTACTTCTTAATTCACATGCAATACTGACAAACAAAATAGATTTAGTGGACTCGAACCTTATCAATGTTGGCAAAAATATTACTAACACTTTTGGTTTCATCTATAATATACTCAGTGGATTATTGGTATAATCCAAATGTGTTTAATATATCGATTGAAGAATGGCCTTTTAAGGCATTTTGTATTTCTTCGAGAAAAGGGACAAGGTGAGTACTGACTAGATTTCCTAGTGGTTGATTAATAATCAGCAAAATTTTTCTTTATCAAAATTATTGCCAAACATGTTCTTTGCCAATAACCGAATATTGCCGTTATTATATTACATGTACAACCCTTATAACTGTTTTTATAAAATCGTTAGTTTATATGCTGTTATTTACTTGAAACTTAATATTACTTACTTGTAATTAGCAAAACTCATTATGAATAACCACCTTTATAATCCTTCTTAATACACAACTATACTTGTGATCATAAATACTCTAAAACGAAACATATGAATTATCATATATTAGTTTTTAAGAGAGAAGTCGTAATTATTCTCTCAACAAAATCAGCTCAGAATAAGGTGACGAAGAAGCTCTAATACTGTATATTATTTATGTAATTCAAACATAACAGAACATCTTTCGTAATTCTTATCTCGCTCAGTCAAGTAATTTATTTTATAACGACCATGTGGAAATGTTTTTCCGTATTATCAAAGTGATCAACATTCGACCGTGGCATAAAGTGATATTTTGTAGATTTCAAGTATACTATCAAAGCTTAAATATGATAATATGTCATCGTATTTATTTCATGAATACACCATAACTCATAATTTTATACACCAAACCCCGTATAAAAATGTAATTCTTCCACTGTCAGGCGGTTTTCATTATAAATCAGCACTATCACATAGTCCTAACTTATATTCGAATTATTTAATTAATAATAGCACAGTTTTTATACATGTTTCCAAAATTATATTTTAAATAAATTTTACGACTGGTTACGTCCGTTATAATATTTTCAACTGTTAATAAAATAATAAACGTGAGCTCTATTTATTCACTTGATCGGTTTAATGGTTATTTGTATAACCATCATTCATGTTATATATGTAGTTTCTTTTAATAATACAATACTTGAACCAGTTAAAAAAAACCAAAGATTTTTGCATCCGTATCAATACTAAGTTCCACGAACAATTTAACCCCAACATAGTAAATGACTTGAAGGCAAAGAGACTGAAATGCCCAGGTCACGTTGTAAGGTGCAATAAATCTAAAAGTTTCAATGCGTCGGTCGTCCCAGAATGGGACGGGCCGATAACGCTACTAAAGATCCAAGCAAGATGAGTTTGAATGACTGGAGATAAATATAGCTAAAGACAGAGAGGCCTGCAGAGAGGTCACGTAGTCGGCCATGGACCCGAATGGATCCTAGCTACTATTTGTCAGGTAATAATATTGTGATTACACTATTATTTTATTAATATAATTTCCATCATTGTTGGTATTTCATTTTTACAGGCCACGTTAAAATTGAATTGAATCGTAACGCTACATCAGTGTCTGAATAACTGACATCCTAATTTTAAATGCGGTATAATTCTAGCTCATGCTTAATTTTCATTTTGAAATATTTAAAAAATCAAGAAATATCCTTACTTTCTCGATTTCTAGTGATTTTTATTATTAATAGCTGCGCGGGGCGATAACCGTCACAAAGTGGGAGCAATTCAGAATCAGGTTTAATTGACTGTCACTTAAAGCGATGCAAACCGACACTTCAAAACCGCCAGTGGCTTTGGAAATCAAGATTTAGCTAGGTAAAATCGCTTGATCATAAAATAAATAATATGTTTATTATGCAAGCCAATCAATAATAAATTTCTATGAAACATATAATTTATTTTTTCCAATATCAATCCTTTGCGAAATCCATTATATTAAAATAACTTACTTGTTTTAGCTATGCTTAATTTTGAATTATATAAAAGAAATCTTTACTTATCCCTGCATTTTTTTGATTAATGGGCGGTGTCGATGAGAATTCTGCCATTTAGGCTAATATTAATATATATGTACGCGATAATTACCTAAGTAATCGAGAACGTCAGTTTTTTTTCTCCAAAATATATAACTAATCTTCCAGTAGTGGTGCTGATATGGAGGAAATGACTACATTCAATTATCTCGGCTATCTATATCTTCCACTTAAATGAGTTTGAGTTTAAACTCATTTTGTTTATTAAATTTGATTAGGATAATGAAATCTATTAAACTCAATTAGTAGACTTTTTCGGATATAAATATATTTTTTGTGTATTTTTACCGCTCGTGTTAACAATTTGTTCCTTGTATTTCATTTTTACTTATATTATTTTTATACCCTTATATTATGAATGCGTTAAACAAATAATTTTTAATGGCCATAATATGTGAAAAACGTCTGAAACTTAAATAATATCACAACTTTTACAGATTTTTGTAAAAATGTGTTAATATTTCAAAAAATTTTGTTAGCAAAAATAGTTTTTAAAATTATTTTTTTTCATTAAGCAACACAAATGTTTCATTTAATATTTCTGTATCATGTTCATTAACATGATTTAAAAACATAATTAGCTTTAAAATGCATCAGAAATAGAAATAAGCTTATATTCTTTTTTGGAACACCAAAAAAACATGATAGGATTAAGAGAAAGGATGTCGCTAAAATTTTTGTCAATCACTAAGCTTAACAGCTAATTAAATGAGTTATTATTTAACTTATGTAAATAGAAATATGTCATTTCAAGATATTTTTACAACATTTTCATAGAAAATATAAATTATAAATCTTTTGAATTATGTTAGAAATTGATGGAATGTGACAGTTGATAGACGAGCCAATTTTACTTCGAATATAAAAGGAAGAATATTTACTGTGATTGAAGTTATGAAAATCAAATTCAATCTTTTTTTATTGTAATTTAATTGAAATTGATTTGAGTTTGAGCTATATATGACAGAAGTAGTCTCGATATGTCAAAAAATGGACTTCATTTTATACATATTTTTTGAGAATATTGCGTAAATATACATTAGAGTTTTCCATTTGTATTAAAAATATCAGTAAAGAGAAAGATTTTTTAATTAATATTAGAGTAAATAATGAAGTATATGTGGAATTGAATACAACAATAATACTTGTTAAAATTTCGCATTTAATTTTGATAAGATTGTAAAAATAACAAGTATATTTCATTGATGTGATAATGATATTAAAATTAAATATTCTTCCAAATTACGCTAATGATTGTTCAAATAAATAAAAAGTGATATTTTTGCCGTTTTATTAAAATATTCTATAAGAAATCAATAGTTAGAGTTACAATACTACTATTAATACTAATAATAAAATTTTGAATAAACAAAAAATATATTGAATGGTAGATAATAGTTTATTGGTTTAATTTTTCTCTAAACTAAATATAAGATTTATGCATACATTTTATGTTTATTTATTTTAATATTGTTTTATATCAAACAGAAAATAAAGTTGTTAAAAATATATCCACTTGTTCTTATATATATTGACATTTTTTTTTACATATAAGCACTTTTAAAGTAGACTGTTATAGTAAAGTATTATTATGATGTCATTTATATTAGAAATTAACTAAATTTTGTAATTGTCAATCTTTAGTGGGATATCATTATTTTCAAATAATAACATTACATTAAACATGAATGTTTTTTTATACAGTTTTTATTATGTATGTTTTTTACAAACATATTTTTAAAAGTAGAGAGCGATTATCTCAGTTACGATATATTGTTAAAACATACTATAAATAAGAAAACTAGAATTTATTTCACAAATATATGTTCTTTGCCATTTTATTGTAGAAGATGATGATTTTCAAAAACACTTTAATGCAATAATACAAATGCATGTTACAGAAAAACAACTACGATTTTCTTGGCCAGACATAATGTCACAACTTGGAAAACGTGAATTTTTAACCAAATATATAACCTTTTAATATATGTTTTTAGATATAATGATAAAAAACTGTGTTTTTATCTGAAAATCATTCGTATTCTTTAACTAATTTTGTCATTCTTATTGGGTAAATAAATTTGCTTCAAGTAGAATTTTAAAAACTTATCAAGCTTTAAAATTCTTTTAATCGTTTAAGCTTTTTAAAAAAGTAAAATACTAAAGTTGTTTTTATGAAATAATATACTGAGGGAACTTTTTCAGCTGTGTTTAAAATATATATAGAAATAATCTCTATTTAAAAGGTTTATATTTGAAATAAAGAAATGCGTTATAAATAAGATTTATTATATATAAAGCGCTGATAAAAAACAGACATTTTTTTCATATTTTATAAAAAACATTAACTTTAATTCAACAAGAGAATATAACATGTCCAAAAACCCGTGTGAAATTTTTAAAATTATACTCTTATCGTTTAATATCTATTCTTTATCTTTTATAAACATTATTTCATTAATGTATTCTATATTTTTTTTTAATATGTTATTTTATTTTGTTATTAACTGTTATTTAGTGCGTCACTGATTTTTGCTTTTTCTCATATAACAACGTGCTGCATTTAATCAAAGAGCATCTTCACACGACGCCATGTCGTATGACAGTTTAAACCTGACAATTTAATTTATAAAAAAACATTGTCTTCTTTTTTGATTTTTTTTTCAACTAATTACCACTTGAGCTTTTTGTGATAAATACATTGTTTAATATGTAAATCTAAACACGTCAATTTCTGACATCGCTTTAAAATTTTACAAAACTCTACAGGATTGTGAAAATTTTATTGTTATAGAGTGAAATCCCATTTTTATGTTTTTGAAAGGACCGAAAAATTAAAACGTAATTAGAGATAAAACAATTAGAGGGTTTATAAAAAATATATATACTTTTTAAAAAACCATGTAAATTAGTTTGGTATATATTTTTGGATTGATATAAAGCTTTTTCAATCTTATAAATCTATTGGAAAGTTTCATCTTGTACTACCTCAATGCTAGTAAAATAGCTTTTAAGCCCCTTAATATGCTTCATGCCATCTTTTTTTGTTGGATTTGGATAGATTGAATTTACTTCTTCTGCAATATATTTTCTTTGAACAATTTTCGTGAATGTGACTGTCTTTTTATATCATCGATATCCAAAGCTCCAGATGTCGTCATATTAAAGTAAAGGTTCACATAATTTTGCAAATATTCGATAGAAATAAGTTTGTTTTAACATACCATCTGCTTGCTTCTAATTTGCTAAAATAAACAATTACCCACCAATCGTATCGTGTTGCATGATTCGTGTAATCTTGATCCCAATATTCATTTCAAATATTGCAAATCGTCGCGCATTTAATGAAATGTGTTTATAAATTGAATCGAATATTAAGTATATTAGACGCATATTGTGGAAAATTTAAACGTGAAATCGGATACTTAAAGTACTAAAGTGAAACAAAATTGTAAAAATTGCACGCAAATAGCGGGGAAACACAGATTACAGGCACATAAAAACGGGGTTTCACTGTACTGAATAAAGGAGAAATTGTACAAAGTACATATATTGTCATTTCGTGTAACATGAAAATTTAAAAACATAAATATAATCAAAAATTTACTGAAGATCCTTACTAGCTACGAGAAACCAAAATTTTTACTTTACTTAACGGGTTTGCTGCTCAGTTTTTGTTGTGTTTAAGTTTTGCCAAAACCCATCTTTAACAATAAAGAATATTTTCAAATTCTTTCCCAGTCAAAAAATTCTTATGACCTATTCTTTAATCTATGTTTATTTAACTGTTACAACCAGTTCTTGGTACTGTTAACTACATAAAGTTGCCTTTGTTTAATATGAAAAGACCGTATAAGCTCTTAGTATTCTTTTCAGAAGAAAAATCAAATTATCAAACAATACTAAATTATAACACTTGAATATTACGTATTAAATAAACATCTTCTTTTTTTCAATTCCAAGAAAATAAAAAAAACCTTTTTTATCTCTCGTGTAAAGTTTCACTTTTATAGATAGCATTGTTTGACTTTACCCTCAATAGCAGAAACAATAATAAAAAAGTAGTTTTTTTTATAATCATTGCATTTGAATAAGCTGATGATTTAAATTTAATCTATACCCACACGCATATTTATTTTGTGAAAATATAATCCTTAGTTTAATTTTAAACATTTTTATTTGCATGCGTTTTAGTGTCTGGTCCTAATGGATAGTGTTGTTTGCACTAAAACTAGACACTTTCCAGTGTGTTAAGATAAATATTGATTTAGGTCAGTGAAACGCAAATTCAATTTCCGCAGCTTCGAGCTTTTGCGGAAGCGAGCTTTCTATATTTCAAGTCTGTAGAATTGGATTCGTTTTAAACTTAGTACGTCATAAAAGTTTTGGGGAACCTCTGCGTTTTATTTATTTCGTGAGTACTTTGAAATATTTAAACATATTTTAGTCAAACTTTCGGTTCTATCAATTATACGAGATACAAATATATTTTATTAATCAAATCATTAGTAGAATATTTGCAAAAACAAACTTTCAATACTCGTATGTGCCTCGCTTTATCTTGGTTTGAGGTATTTTGGGAAAAAGAATTTTTCTATTTATTTATAAAACTTATACGACTAAGTTTAGATTTTTACATTCAATTTGAACAAATAACTTACATTTACGTTATTAATTTAAATAAATATTATCTAGTTATATATTATATATTATCGTTATTAATTATTAATATGAATAAAAATGTCATGGTTTCAAGCCATTTATTCGATCTTGCATCTTATGAATTCACAATAAAAACGCTGCCCACCAAACTATTTTAATTGCCACTCTATGGAATAGAATCTTTTAAAAGTCCACGCACAAAAGCACATAATTAAAAGTTAAAACGGTATGATTGTTGAAAGTTTCTTGAGGTACAATACTTTCAGTGATAGATATGATATATTTTAAAAACCATTCATTAAAACAGATGTATTTAAATGTTAAAATTGTAAGTGAGTATTAAAATAATTGATGATAAATCAAAAAGCTTCATAAATTAAACGTAAATATACAGGCAATAAAAACTACCGTAGCAAATGAATTGCAAGATTGTAAGTTAAGAATGGGGTAGAACTTGCAAGAAATAGTATTATTTATCGATATACAAAAACAAGTTTACTTCAAGTGAAATTGGAAATGGTTGATGTTTCGTAAAAATATGAATTAACACCATTGCTGTTATTTGGAAAAAGTATTTTGCGAACGTGTTTTTTCTATCGTCTAATTTATGTCGAGTAAATAGCTTCCTTAGCTAAAGCGCAAATAGGACAACCAAATCGATATAAGCGAACGCGAGTAAACTTTTTAATACATTTTTTTTGTTTAAAAAAGTGATGATTTTATTGTTTTCTGAACACCTTTTTTTACGTATAACTAAACTTTTTTCTGTTATGTGGAGTGGCACAATATACAATATCATATAATAATTTTTAAAGGTTAAAAAAACATATATTCAATTTTACGTTTGTTTAAAAATAGTTATAAACTTGGTATTTTGACAAACTTTTGACTATTTTTCATGTTTATACTTAAACGATTCCGGAAAATGGTGTAAGATGAATAATACAATGCAATATGATGCATATATTTTCAAAGTGAACTTATTCCACTTCAAAAAATATGTGGTAAATGCCATTGTTGTGTAAAATACAGTTTACAATATAGATAACAAATAAATATATAATATCGACACCGTAAACACTTTTTTGGCATTCCACAAATTTGTTGGAGTGGAATAAGCATGTTTTGTACACACATTCTTCATATGTCCAATTAGGATGTTTAAATGTGATGATACATATTTGACTATTCATGTACAGTAAAACCTTGCTGAACGAGCACTCCGTATAACGACTAATTTACATAATGTGCTAAAAAAATGATAAAAAATGACCCACTTAACGAGCTTCGTTTCGCATAACGAGTGACGAGGAGAATACCGAAAGTCGCTGATTGTAAAACCCCAGATTGTTGACCGCGCTTAGATACAGATTCAGCATGTAGTCAACAAGATTGTGTCTTTGGCCATCACTATGAGGCTGGAACCGGATAACAATGATATCGATGATCTTGTGGAAGACCACGGCTAAAAACTGGCGACCAAAGAGCTTATGGAGTTGCGGTGTGTTTCAGAACAGGAAGCTAAAGAGAAGAATTTATCAGAGAAGAAAGGGGTAACAGCAAAGTTTACATCTTTTGGCGCATTAATAAAAATTCTGAAAGCGTGGAAAACTGTTGCATCGTATACTGAGAAGTATCACCCTTATAAGGCTGCTGGTATGCGAGAATTAAATGTATTTAATTATAATGCTCTGTCACATTTTCATCAAATTTTGAAGCGTCAGCGAGTATGCTCGTTAAGCGAGTATTTTATTTTTGAAGTCGCAGTGCAATTTGCCTGGATTTCAGTTTCTTTTTTTTTGGTTTTTTGGTAAAAATTAATAAATGAGAGAATTTTGGGTAAAGAATAATGAACGATTTTTGTGCTTATTTCATAATATTTTTTCGATATTTGTAATTAAATTCATACTGATAGTAATATAGATACAATTATGCGATATAGATAATAGGATAACATGACTCGTATTTTTTTAAATTTTGAACTGGACTGTTATCGGTGTTTGTTTTAACATTTCTTATGCTTATTGTAGTGGCGTTTTTTGTCATCATTTTAATGCTTAAATAAATTATATATGGCAAACGTTTTCCAAGGTATTTTCTTTATTTGTTCTGATTGGGCAGTATCAACATACTACTGTTAAGGTACAATATAGACCTATTCCTAGCGGAAGATTGTAAGCGTACGAAATGCATTTTACAGTATTAGGCTTTTATCCATGGTTCTAGGGTTCTATTTATGAACGTGTGTATATTATTTTGTAACTTAAGATACAGTTTGATGAAAACTTGATATAGTGCAGATCGTGCGGATATTTTTAACGGATTCGATAAAGAAAATCGTTCTATTCTCGCATACGATCTTTTGTCGGAATGGGTTGATATACTTTAAAAGAAAAAAAATAATCGATTCATACATATGTTTTTTACCATTTTATTTTAGAATAGAATGATTTTCAATAACATATTAATGGAATAATACAAATCTACATTACAGAAAAACGCCAAAAAGTTTTCTGTCAACATTTTCTATGACAAACATAATTTCACAACCTGGCAAGTGTGAATTTTTACCAAAAATAAAACCTCATAATATTTCATTTTTTAATATAAAATCATGCAAAATATTCAAAAATTTCTAGCAAACTACATTTTAATTTGTGCAAGTTAACTCGCTTCTGCCACTTAATCGGTTAAATCAATGCTGTGTTTACGAATGAGTAAGAATTTTATGAGCCATGCGTTATCGTGGGTCGTAGATTTATTATAAAAAATATAAAACAATGCTGTTATACTTTTTAGGTTTATTTAGATAATTTGCATCACATACGATATCTTCTTTAAAATAAATACTATATAACGTTTCTGCTAATAGGAAAGACTGGGTAATATTTTTTATTGTTTATTATAGTAAGTACTGTACGTATTTATTCGTGATAAAAAATTAAACCTTCTCTAAATTCTTCACTTTATTTACCGACGTGTGAAATTATTTTCAAAATCCATTACATAAATTTTCCAAAAGTTTTCTTACTGTAAGTTACTTGAATATCTATGCAAACTTATCTAGTAAAATAAATCTCCTAAGTTAATCTTCAATGTATAATTTCTGCTTTTCGTCTTGCTTCCGGACGAGTCACTTCGTCATTTCTTTTTATAGTCAATTCATTTGAGACATGACTAATCTAGCAAAACCTATCCCGCGATCGATCGTTCGACCGCAATGGTCGCATTCAAAAAGTCTGCTTTAAAAACACAATTGGCAAACCTTGATATAAACACTAAGCAATTTGGAGACCGTCTAGAGTAAAAAATATCCATCCAGTCACGTCCCAAATATAGGACGTTCGTATATTCTGTCTGGACTTTGATTTTAAAAATAGTTAAAAGTAGCGATGAGCAACCTGCGGTTTACAAACTACTTGCAATACTAATTAACTTTACCCGCATTCACTAAACTGAATATTATTATAATTGTTACGTATATTTTAAAAGCATTCCAATGCATGTTTTTTGCTTATATTGTCATTTGTTTTCTTTTTCAAATATTATGAACTTAACAAATTATTAATTCAATGCGATAACAATATGATTACATAAAAACACATGAATGAAATACTGGGCAACACCAATTAAGGGGTTAAAAGAGATCAATATTAGAGCG
>JAPMAE010009599.1:0-10561 GCA_036584705.1 Rhyacophila sp. 25_7 | reverse complement strand
ACTCTTTTATTTATATATATATATATATATCATCATCAAAAATTTGAAAGAAATAAATTAGGGGGAGGTAGCAAATTATGAAATGAAATAAAAATCGGAGTCGAAGTGGGAGTCTATAAATTTTGAACTGACTCCACTGTCCTGGTAGTATGAAATATCCATTTTTTGTATTATGTATATTTATATTACTTATGTTGTATGTGTGTTGGTGCGTGAGATTGTAGAATCTTAAGTTCTGAAATAATTTGGGATTTTATGGGTATATTGTAAGTATACGTGGTGAGTCCCAAAAAATATATATAATGTACTTCGACTTCTTTTTGGTTTTCCTAATTAATCTTAATCAGTGAAAACATCCGGATTAATTGATCAAATAGGATTTTCCACATGTCATTAACGGCGTAAAAAACATCCCCCTGCGGAATGAAAAATCCTTTATCGCTAAATAATTTATGTTAGCAATTACGCTTTAAGCCTATTTGTAAAAAGGTAAAACAACATTGGGGCCTACTTAAGCCAGCTCATAAATATTCAAATCGGCCCCGAATAGGTCGGTCTTTCAGTTTTACATAATGTCAACCATTTTATATACATTACCAGACATTTATCTCTTGTAGGTTATTCCTAAGGCTTCGCGAGAAAACCACAGGCATCGATCGTGGTGCTTGCTTACAAGGGTGGTAGCACAAATATATTCATGTTATGACTGATTAACGCAAAATTACACATTCATAATATTGTCTACGGTGTACGAGTATGTATGATCACGAGTATATTAATCGGTAAATAAACATGTAAGAAACTATCCAAGGAAACTATATGCAATATTAATTAATATTTGCTCTACATGGAAACTTCAATAGTGTGATTATGAATAACTGTTAACTATTATTTTAATGCGGCAGAAACAGTGTAACCGATTAACTTCCAGAAGCGAATTAACTCGCACAACTTAAAACGTAGTTTGCTAGACAAATTTAAATATTTTGAATGATTTTAAATATGAAAACACTGAGATATAACTATAATATGATCATTAAAAATAGAATCATAACAAAAAATATTCAATACACTTTTATAAGAAAAAGTAAGGTTCTATTTTTGTTTAAAAACCATAGCTTGCCGGGTTATGACATCATGTCAAGCACAAAAACGGTTAATTATCAAAGATTTATTTAATTTCAATAGTATCTTCGAATGATTCAACAAATATTCATGCCAAGTAAAGCTAATATATATTGTAAGAAAATATTTTCATGAATTATAAAACACAATTTAATTTGGTTGACAAATAATCTAAATTATGTACATGAAAATAACTTTTGAATATATTTTTATGTATTTCGACTTTTTAAAAAATGCGTAGGTTCTGTTATATTGCAAGAGTATTAAAATTAAGGAGCTGAAGGCTGGTGATTTATTGGAATTAAAACATTATAAACAATTTATTAGACGATGAAATGCAGAATGATTTCTATTGTCGTTAAGCTTAGGGAGGCTGGTGTCGGTAAACAAATAGAAGTTGTCGTACTTTTTTGAAAAGTTTCTTATTTCATGACAGAAGCAGAATTTTTATTGGAGTTTTGTAAGATATTGAAATAATCTCGCACATAATTTGACAGTGAGTAGTTTTTTATGAGAGACTGAGTTTATTTATTGGATCACACTGCTTTATACTCGTAAAACACTTTAGGTGACGTTCATATACTGAAGCTTGAAAATGTAGGCTATTATGATAAGAGAGTTTTAAGATAAGTATGATATTATGCATTTTTTAATTCAACTCTTTGTCATAGAGCGTCAAGTTTCATTTCGTATCGTTATTTTAATGACTGGAGACAAAGTGGCATTCCATTTTTTATTAAATATTTGTCATATAAAAAATTAAAAATGAATTAGAATAGAGTTTCTTCTTATTCAATTCACGTGCTATGATTTTTGGCTTCTGTTGTAGTAACGGGATATTTTTATACTTTTTGATACTTAATTCTTAGGTTATCACACCTAAGTGATGTACTTTCAAGTAATTTAAATTTTGTATTGCCCTTTCCTAAAATGGTTTTCAGTACAGGAAAAGAAAAATATATAAATAAGGGTCATGTTGAAAATGGCGTAACAAACGAAACCGGTCTTAAAATTTAAAAAAAAAATCTATTTACAAAACTGTGTTATCATTCCAATACAATGTCTCTCCATTAAGGATCGACAGTAGAGAAAATTAATCATATAAGACGGCTTAATGTTTTAAAATACATGTGAAATAAAATTTAAAAAAATGTTTGTGGCTTTAAAATCAAAAATAGTTTAAAACAGAAGGCATAAAAGTAAAAACTTTCAAAATATTGGTTGAAAAATATCTTTAATAAAATTGTTAGGCTTAAGGTCCAAAGGCAAAAATATTCCTTTTAGAAGTGTAAAGATAAGAGTTGCTAATTTTTAAATCTAGCCGCATTGAAGTACGTAATTTCGCTATAATCGCGAAACGAAAAATTTTCTCGAGGCAATAATTAAGTGAAAATGTCTGAAGTTTACCTTTAAGACCGTTATTTTATTCACAGTAACCTTTCTAAAGTAAATCAATTCAATGAAATACTATAAATCTTTGTTATATCTTATTTTATAAATTGTGCGTTATAATACATTAACTATTAAATATTTATTTTTGCTACAAAACGTTAATAAATATTTTAAAATCATTCATTTACAAAGAAAATAGAAATATGTATTGAAAAGAAAATTATCCTAAGGTACAAAACCCACGTTTAATTTTTTTTGTATTATTTGAATAACTATTAAGAATATTCGTTTATGCACAATATAATATATTATTCAGTAGAGGTTGTGGAACTTAATACACATAGTGGTATATTAATAATAATAAAACAATGCTGAAAATTCGGTGCACTTTGTCTATACCAACATAAAATAAATATTGTAGAATGAAATATCATTATTAGTCATTAATTGTTTAAAATGAACTGTTTCTTTATTGTAGAGAACTATTATATCATATCATTTCATTTCAATTATTTTAATTATTTTTTTTTCAAATATTTATTCGTTTGTATTATAGCCAGAATACGAACCGGAAACGGTTGAAATAATAATTAATAATTATTACTGTCAAAAACAATATTCACACTGTGGAGATCCTTCGTTTCGGAGCGGGTAAGGTTAACAGAAATTGTTTTATCGTAAAAAATAGCAATAAAAACAAATTAAAGACTGACTGGAAAGAATTTTTTTTTGACGAAGAAAAGAAAATAGTTATTTTAAGATTAAGCTTTCAAATACACGCACTACTTCATGAAAATATACTCGTAGTACCAAATTATATTGTATATAATAGTTAGATGTTCTTAACACAAAGAATCAATTTATTGAAAATGAAGGTACAATAAGATATTTGCTTAAAGTCCCCAATTTTTTTTATACTTTTGGAACTCTTCAAAAAATCTGTTATAATTGCTTGTATGCCAACAATCAATAATAAATAATATTCTTTATACTATAAAAGTACTCGTAATGTGTAAAAGCATTAAAATATATTTTACATACTGTCGTTTTATTCTTTATTTACTCAAAAAGGAACTACACTAAAAACATGACAGGTAATGTGATAAATAATAAACGGAAATATAATAGATCAATAGATAATAAACCGTTATTTTTTTTTCTTTTCCTTTTATTCATATCTGCTCCTCAACGGAACGTATGAATCTCCACTACGTTCACTATCTTCATTTATATATTATCTTCACTACACTGCTTTACCATTTTTTATTTTAGTAATAATTATCAGTTATTAGCTGAAGTAATTTTGTCTGTATCCTGGTTCCAAATGTACATGAAAAAAACTAAACAATTTTTGCCAGTTGTAAGAATTAAGTTTGTGACTGTCGGATCGTAAACAGGATGCTCATCTACAAGAACAACATTTGTTGAATATATTTATTTCTACAATAAGATAAATAATTATTACATTTATAACTTTAAGGATTTATGGATATTTTTTGTAATAATATAAATTACTAAAGTATTTTAATTCGGCGCGCCAACAGTATTATCAGCACAATAACCTGTGATATGGCAGCTTGGTTTATCATCGGGTTAATAAATGAATAAAAAATATATTTTCATTTGAATTTAAAATTATTTTTCAAACAATTATAAAAGACTTCGAGTGGCATTTACAGTGAGTAAGAATAAAACGAAAAAATCAGCCAAAAGACAAACAAACCAGACGCAGTTAGGCGAAAAAGAAACAAGAAACATTTAACTCAAATAATACAGAGAGCCTTTGCCGCGCTATTGTGCTGCCGAGAAAACACCAGTTAACTGACAGGTGAGACTTAAACGTTTTAATGGGTCTGTGACTTTCAAACTTTCCGAATATTGTAATCACGACGTCAAACAATATCACTGTTTTTTATCAAACGAAAAATGTAAAATGCTGTCCAATAAACGTATTTGATAAAATTGAGTTAGAATAATAACTCAGATTTCATACAAATTTTAACAAATATATTAAATATATATATATTGTATAATTATTGTGTATATAATAATATATATACTGTGTAATTATTTAATATAATCGCTTGATACTGGGGATTGATAATAGATACAATTAAGTGAAATTTGAAAGTCTTAACCAATAAAGTATATGAGTATATAGCAATATTTTTGAGTTTTTAGAATATCTTATGTTTAATTATATATGTTTTAATAGTGTGAATGAATTATGTTGTATAAGATGGTGAAATTTTAAAATAATGAACTCAGTAAGAAACAATAATCGTTATATAAATTTTGGGATAAATTGCGCTCAAATACAAAGTATTTAAAACATTATTAAATTTTGTATTATTGAATATTTTTAATTCTATATCCGCTTTAAGATAAAAAATCTCGAACATTTGCACTATGAAGATTTTATTTAAAATAAAGGTCTTTTTTTAAAGATAAATCGTTTTTAATTACTAGCTGAACCATTTTGGGTCTATGGCTTGTCTATAAATACAAATTATCGAACATTTGATTTTTTCGTGACTAGTACGGGGTTCAAACCTTCGAATAAGCTATTCATTGACGTATCAAAGACAATATTATACAATATGCAAAGACTATGGAATAATAAATATAAAAAATACTGTATTAATAGTAAACATGTAGTGAAAATTGATACTGACTACGTATGTTCACTTAGTTGAAACGAGTTTTTTCGTTGAATTTTTGCTTTGTTCGATTTGTAAGAATGATTCGTTTGGTTCTAAAAAAGTGTTGAACTGAACATTCAGTTCTGAATTTGCTATGGCAATATTTTTAAATGTAGTAAGATTTGGCCACTGGCATGGAAATAATAAGGTTTAAAAAAAATCTTTTAAGATGAATTTCACGGTAAAATGTTATGTATATCATATAAATAAAAATAAATAGTTTACAGTGTTTTATTTCTTTATCGATCAGAATCACTAAGATAAGAAGAATAAGAAAAATATCCGCCATGTATATTATTAATCTAAAACATATCGACTATGTTTAGATAAAAGGGACTAACCCTCACGGAACAAATTTTACGGGAGGCACAAAAAATATGATTTAATGATTTTTAGTCGAAGACACATTAACACTTTAAGTGGCATAATGACCAATAAATTGGTGTTTCATTTTTATGATCTGATAATTACGAAAGTTATCAGAGAAAAATCATTAAAATTGACGTTTTATGCTTCTTTTCTTTCCACACAGACATAGTAGATTATTCTTTTTTCAAAATCTAAAGCTGATTTTTGATAATAAATCAGCATTTTTGGCTTAATTCCTATTGCCAAAACGTGATTATCAAATAAAAACTTTTCAAAAAAACTGAAAGTTATGCCTCTTTACCCAAACTTGGACAATATAAGAGATATCATTAAATTTGAATGATCTAAGTATGAAACTTAATAGAGTATTGTAGAATGTTTTTTCTACGATAAAAAAAGATATTTAGATTTACAATAAATCTTTGATAAACCAGAGGTGATTGATGTGTTTTGATCAATTATATATTTACAATGAATTTAAAATGTACTGCCTATTATCTTGCATAACAAAATTATGTTATAAAATACATATTTTTTTGATAGATGGAAATTTGTATATAATTGTATTATGGTCTATATATACAAAGACCACTTGCTGAAAACGTCTGAATTGTTTCTAAATCAGGCATGCTTTTTCTTCAAACTAACTGAATTTTGTTCTGGGATTCCGTTGAATACCATCCGCAAAGAATATTTGATGGAACTATTAGATGCTGACAGTATATCAAAGAAAACAAGAAGATTAGAAAGCAACAGAAACTCGTATACGCAACATTTGGTATGGATATCTCCAGTAAGGTTGCGCAATGTGACAGAAAATAATATAGAGAGAAATTAAGAAGAAGAATATATATATAAAGTAAGATTATTATCTTAAAAAACCGATAGTTTAATCCAAGCTTTAAGAACCTTGTTCTCAAGCTGAATCACGTGGGTTCTATCTTGTCGACAGGTCAATAATAAATTTTCAATTGCACTCCATCAAAGCGGACTTTTAATGGAATTATTTAAATAGCTCTCAAATTATTTCTCTTTCTTTTGTTGACATCTTCTGAAAAGACCGTAATTGTTATGCAGCTCACGTCAAAAAGCAATCAAACAAAAACGCTTTAAATGGTGTTCTATTTAAATTTGGATTTATAATAATATTATAACTTACAATAGTCTTTAACTAGCGTATTAATATAATACACTAAAACGCCACATTTTATAGTAAAATTAATCATTAATATTATAGTAAGTCTTTATCTTTATTTATTAATTGGTTGTTTATTAATGCAATTTTTACTTTCTAAAATCCTATATAATAAAATAGCAAATTCACAATCTACGTTTTACATTATATTTAATTTAGTTGTATGGATTCATTGTATTTATTGATATGAAATGAAGTAATGTTCATTTATTTATCTACTTAACATTGTCTCGATTGGCAGATTTTCTGAAATATTTTTCACCTGCAATACTAGCGCGTTGAAGTTTTAAATAGATTTTTGAGATTCCATATTATGTATAACAAAATAAAAGAATATACACAAATTATGATAAATTGACATACTCTGGTTATATAAGGTTTGTTATAATATAACATTGTTTTTTTAAATGTATTTTTTTAAAATTTATTATAAACAAAAGAAATTTACCAAAGTGAACACAACACAACGAGAATAAAAACATATCAATAAACAGTAAATAACAAATATAGGAACTAAAATATACAAACTTTAATTTTAATGGGTAGTAAACTAAAATAAAATCATGGTAAACATATATTTGAAGGAGTCTGCTGATTTAGCTTTAAAAAAATACTATTATTAACTTTATTTTTTAGAGCTAATTTCGCTTAAGTTCACTCTCACTCAAATAAAAGATATTGATACCCAAGATAATATCGTTCTTAATATTGGCACAAATACTAGTGAGTTAGTTATACGTCTACCGGGCACACTTGGTCAGAATAGCTTATAGTAATAGAGGTCTCATTGATACCACTCATGGTTGATAAAAATGCTCAACTTGATAAAGATTCCTTCTTGATTTTAAAATTCAATAACAATGCACGCTTACAAGAAAGTAAGTTTGGTAAAATCACTGATATTAGCCACCCTTAGAGACATAAGTCTTTTTTTAACTCTCATTATCATAAGTATAATAACGCCTTTTCTACTAAAATGAAATAATTTTCACAGGATTGACATAAATTTAAAAAAAAATACAATCATTAAAGAGTTTTAAAAACATATTTTTTTAAACAATATTCTACATTCTTTCATATTAAACTTTCTCGTGAGGAAAGAAATTTTATTGACGTTTGTTTTTAGCTTGCGATAACTATCGCTATAAAAATGAAACACTTCGCCTTTCTGCCGCCAGTGCGCTACTAAGAATCTAGAATGGCCAACAAAAATTGCTTTCACAGTTTATTTTTTCCGCCGACAGATGGCAGTCGTTGAGATTTTGTATCTGTGTAAACCAAAGCATAAACATCACGGCTACGAGTATTATCACTTTACGTAGGAAATTCGGAAAATTCTTCCGAAAATAGGTTGGCCAGATAAAGTTCACGATTTGTTGAGTTTATCTTTCTCTTGTATTGTGACTTATACTAATACAAATGATTTATAATCATGTGTGTAACATTTACTGCTTTTATATTTATAATTTACGTAAAAAAGTTGATGCATGTTTAATAAGGTATTTTTTCAGTCAATTACAAGCCTCCCTAACGTAATCAATGTCTCAAAGTGAATAAGACTCAAATTACGCTGTTAATTATGGTAAATCTATAATTCATCTGAAAGTGCTTGTAGAAACTACAATTGGTAGCTGGTCCCTCAGAATACCCATTGAAAGATCAGCGGACCACGTAAGGAGCGATACAAAATAATAAACTCAAATGACTGGGATGGCTAGAGACAAAAAAACTTAGCTGCTATTTTTTAGTCACCCATGGATCTAAAAAAACCGTAGTACCATGATATAATACTTGCAATCAATTCTTAGTTTAAATATCTGATATATTGAAGTCAAGACTGTTTTACTTGATATATTATATTTGTCGCCCCTGTGGTTGAGTGGATAGTGGGAACCCGAGAGTCACGGATTCGAGGCCCGTGCTGATCACAATTTTACAAATGTTTATTCATTTGTATTGTAGCAAGGACACGAACCCGAAATGGTTGAGCTAATAATTGACGATTATAACTCGTAAAACATAACTGTCAAATCAATCTTCACATTGTGGAGATCCATATGCTTTGTTTTGGAGCGGACATTGTTTTTAAAGAATATTATATTTAATATATTAGTAACAAAATGAAAATAATACAAACAGTTTATGTTGCATTGTTATATTAATTTTCCAAAAAAAAATATAACAAAACAAATAGTTAATTGTAGTACATTATTTTATCTGAAAGGTGTATAGTAAATTCATGCAAGATTAGCTAACTAGCAGTATAATATTATAAGAATACCTTCATAAAAATTGTTGTAATTTTATTTATTCGTAGTAAAAAACCAGTAAAATTAGACTTTCTTTTAAAAATAACATGATGATATAAAGGAATACATATTTTTTAAATAGTAAAAAGTATTATCTTCAAATAAAAATCATACCTGATATTTTAGACTATCTGTAACATATTTAATGTTCAATTGATTGAGAGTGCTTATATCAAGTGGAAAACACTTTTTTCTCTAGAGTAATATAAAATACTGACTTTTAATATAAATATATCAGAAAATTGTACAGGATCGCAATACCTTCTGAAGAGAGACTTTTCATAAAGGCAAACGGAATAGAATTGGCAAAGACGGCTGCATTTTCACAGAGCGTAATTTAAGAGTTCAAGTTTATATGAAATTTTCTCTATCAGCATTTTTTTCTTTCTATTATTTCAATTTTAAATTTGATTTACAGAGATAGTATGAATGGCATACTTTTTTCGCATTCTAAGACTATCTAGTATGAATTTATGAAATTGTTACAAATAAAGTTTTTTTATTAAATCATCACTAATATTTCTATAATATATTGCAAGTCAGATAAGTTATTATAAATAATCATTAGAGGTCGAACGATTTCTTCATTTTACTATAAATATGGAAAAATAACTGTTAATCGATTAAATGCCAGAAGCTAGTTAATCGCACAACTTAAAACGTAGTTTGCTGGACAAATTTGAATATTTTGGATGATTTTATAAATGAAAACGCAGATATATGACTATAATATAATTATTAAAAACAAAAAAACATTCGATACACTTTTAAATTAAATATTAAAGATTTATTTTTTCTTAAAAATTCACAGCGTGCCGGGCTGTGACATAACGTGTGATATAGAAAAGATTAAAACAAAAAAATATTAATGACCTATAAAATATTATCCATCACATTCAATGCAGTACTATAAAGTAAATTATATTTATATATATCGACCCAGTTTAGGTAAAAGGGCGTAACTCTCAATGTTTTGAAAAGTAGTTTTTTTTGGAAATCACAATGAACACAACTAAATACACGTCCTGTCATAAAGAATTATATCAAAAATCCCAAATAATTATTGAAATTTAGCTTTAGATTTTGAAATAAGAATGATCTACTAAGTTTGTATGTAAAGGAAAAAGCATTAAAAGTCAATTTTAATGATTTTTCTATGACAACTTTTTTAATTATCAAATCATAAAAATGAAACACCAATTTATTGGTCATTATGCACTTTAAGTTCGCGTTAATGTAACTTTGACTAAAAATCATTAAAACACGTTTTTTGTGCGACTTTTAAAATTTGTTTTGTGAGAGTTACTCCCTTTTACCTAAACACGGTTGATATATATGCATATGCAACAGATAAAACTGTATAACTTAGTAAGTGCTATACCTACTTATTTGCTATAACAAACCTCTCTCGTCTCTTTTTTATCTCTATTTAAAAGTTGTCACATTCAACATATATCTTGATATTTTTC
>JAPMAE010009581.1:0-10273 GCA_036584705.1 Rhyacophila sp. 25_7 | reverse complement strand
ATCTGTTCGAGTCTCTATCAATGCAACATATATCTAATCTTAATTGGTGGCTGCATGTCGCTAAAACCACATTGTCTTTCTATCAATGAAATATTGCGTATATTACCAAGTGAGCAATTGTCAATTATTTGAGTTATCAAATTATCCATGTCATCTCATTACCCATGTTACAGCTGCCAAATTAAAATTTAATATTGTATCAAAAACCATTTGCTTCGTACATTATATTTTTTCTTTATGGCCCTGGCGAGATTTGTGCTCTCAATAATTTAAGTATATCTTACCAATTTTTTTGCCCAATGAGAATACAGGCAGATTGCACAGCTGATCACTGAAATAAATCAATGAATCAACGTGTGATTCATAACATTTTTTATTACTAATCGCAGTCGTCACAAATTGACTCGCAGTTTCAAACCACGTCAAGTATTATGATTTTGTTAGAGTACTACAATCTCCATAGTGTAATTAACAAAATAATAAATCAGTGAATAAACAATGCCCTCATACGCTTCATATGCCGTATTTGAAGAATATTAGAAGGCTTACTTTATTTGTCCTGAAAATTATTGTCCTCACTAAATCTTGCAAATTGATATGTTACAGAAACGTCACGAGGCGATTTGAATAAATAAATAACGGGAAAGATGATCACAATGGAAATAATAAATGTCTGCCCGATGAATATGGTTTAATTTAAGGGTAGGATTCACCCTTCAGATTCATTTACCCGTGGACACTGCAAAGGGAGGCTCAAATCAAACAATGGTTCTTAAATGAAAACGATAAATGTTGTAAATATTTTTCGTGTATAAGAGTGTTTAAAGTTTATAAAAGTAAATTTTAACTGCTCCTTTATATATCTTTTTATGCTATATTTTTATTTATATAGATACATAAAAAGTTATTATCATAAACATCTTTAAATAGTTATAAAATCATTTTTACACTATAAACTATTTATAATGTATGTCGTTGAACAAAAATGACAGAAATTATTAAAACGTTGTATGATATTTAACTACATTTTGATTTCATTTTCATAAATAAACTTTTAACAATTCTGATGATAAAATTTAAAAACGTATTCACATTTCTATTAAACGATAAACTTATATCTTAAATTCAATCAAAATATAAAAAATAACGATTTAACTAAATCGGCTTCAAGTATTTGACCCATCATTCTAAGATATTTTTTTTCGTCTATTAGTTTAATTTAAGTATAACATTAAACTATTTCTATTTCCATTACTATGCGTAGCTTTTGGATCTCGACCGCATAAATATACAGTAATTCTTTATTTATAAGAAAAAATCCACAATTACCTTCTACTGTGATATTTACCCATATACCTTAGCCTTGATTAAAGATAGTCAATCTCAAAACACTGTATTTAAAATATACTCGTACATATAGATAGAATCTACAAAAAACTATCAAAATTATCAAGAAAGTGTTTATACAAGTACACCAATTGTCTTAATAAATATTTGAGAAACATTGAACCAATCACGCATATTATGAAATATTTATTTCACGAACGTTTGAACAAATCGCACGTTTGTTTGTGATATTGCGATACGAGTACATAACGCCTGATATGGAATCGAGCTTTCTGGATCCGAAGCTTTAAATCGATTCGGACGTAGTACTCGAGCATTCAAAGGTGACATAGACGTCCATCCACACAAAATGAAAGCTAATTGTTTCCACTCTATTGTGCTTTCTATGGCTGAATGTCAAACTGCACAACTTGTTCTGAACTACTGCAGTCTTTGTCAACATATTCATAAACATATATTACACGTAAGATTGTTATCCATGGAAAAATCTACGCCACACTAATATTAATTCTGTCAGTAAAACAAAAACGAACAATCATTTATTAATGTAATAGTTAATTCGGAATTATTAAAAATTAAAGTGTTTTTACAGTATTTATAATATTAAACAGGCGAATTTTCTGATAAATCATGTACCATACAAAAGGCGCAATGAATAAACTATTATGAGCTTATCTCAAGATTATTAAACCAAATTAAGAAGGTTTACTCACTACTCGCTATAATATACCTCTTTAGCGAGATTTAATTTTTAATATCACGTCATATATTTTGTGTAAAATCAAATACTAGTATATTACATTAATTTATAAAAACACCCAAAAGATTTGCAATAATTTCATTAATACTGTTATATTCGACGTTTGAAGTCGCAACTTGACATATTTGTTTAAAATCAATAAGTACATAATAATCTTTTTTCTTTGAACCATATCCGCTACTAAGCGAAGCATATGGATCTCAACAACGTGAATATTGTTTTAACAATTTTTTGACGAGTAATAATTAGCAATTATTACCTCAACCGTTTTGGGTTCGTATCCTAGCTACAATACAAATGAATAAATATTTGAATTTTTTTTAACCAGCATGAGCATTGAACCTGTGAGTTCCGATTACTAAGCGTGTGCGTGATCCGCTAGCCTAATGAGAGCGACTATTATACATATATTCAATTAAATTGTGATAAACCGTGTTTTTTTTAATTTGACACTTTTTGACGTTAAACCTAAAAAGTAACATAGTTTATTGTTTTTTCTAACTAAAATCGGCATGAATTGAAATATCTAATGTCGTCATAAATTAGTATTATTTTATTTCAATGGTCGTTATATTGATATTAAAGTACTTCCAAAATCATACTTCGTTGTAAATATATTATACTATAAAATATATTATGTTTTGTAGCTGAAATAGCTCAACGTTCATTTTCATTTCCGCAAACTATGCTTGTTGTATAATCACACTTACAATGCATTTATTTGAGAGTAACAAACAACAAAGAAATGCGCAATAATATGCAAAAATAAAATGTTAGACTGAAATACGTAAAATGAAATGGACGACGGCCTCAGGCCGTCACTTTGACACCCCTTCCTCAAGTGAACAAAACGCTGTATAAAGTAGTAGTTATAGTATGTTTCACTTAATGATGACGTTGGAAACTTAAACATCAATCTACATGAAATATAATGACGTATTTAAACATACATGGTGATACTAATACCACCTTACATTGTTGCAGCTTTGCACTGAAAATTATGTGCTTACAAAGTACATAGCTTTAAATTTTGTCCTAATGCATACTTACGATAGATGTTGTTTTCACACTTGGATAATATTACAAAAATATTTAAAAGAAAAAAAATCATTTTAGTAGACTAGATCAGACACAGAAGGCTCAAAAGACTCGAAGCTTAATTTTTAAATTCTTTAAATAATTTGAATATACAAAAAAAATTGTACATATATTTTTAAATCACTAGACTAATCTTATGAGATGAACTCTATTCGTATAGTGTAACTCATAGTGAGGAGTAAGCCGCCCGGCTACAAACAAAAACACGAACCAACTCGACTGGCTTACAAAAGGATTTAATTTAGTGTGGTCGCCACTTGAAGGTGTGCAAACGAATGAAAATGAAAAAAATCATACGTTTATATTCAATTTATAAGTAAAGAGCTACTGTAATATTAAAGGAAATTAACAACTAACACTCGTCAAAAATAACTGCTCTTCAAACTTTGAAGGTCCCACGTTCTTAATCTCGAAACGAAAATGAAATAAAACATTCGTGGATATGTTTTTGATAAACAACCGATACTGAATATCACTCGTACTTCAAACAACAAGGTCCAATAAAATCTTTATTTAACCGTCCAAAGCCTCAGACTATTCAGTTCATAACGAAAGAGATGGTTGCAAAATGTTTGTCACTCATCGCGTCTTCCATGTAAGAAAGTATTTTTGTAGTATAAATAAAACTTTTACACATTTGCATTATCTCTAGTAGAAAGAGAACTCTGCCATTATTTTTATATTAACTTGCATATATCTTGTATACCTGTATTGGAAACTTCAATTGTTCTTAATATTGAAACGAAGAATCTATGTACAAGCGATACAAGGGCGTAAATGATTTTTAACAAAACTATTTTGAGTGTTGACATTTTTCACCTTGGTCCGAATGACAGATTTTATTTTATGAATTATTTAATAGAATTAACTCGTTAAATGAACTTCTTTATAACCTAATTTATTGATATTTAAAAAATGTATTTGTTTTATTAGAGAATGTATTATTTTACCCCATACTTCAATTATTTAATATCGTTTTAACTAAACATGTTTTGATAAATCTATTTCTTTTATATCATGTTTTGAATTTAAAATCTATAATGATCATGAGATATGTTACAAAAATATAATAAATTAGTTATAAAGTGTGCATAAATTTCATAAAAAGGAAGGTTAATTCCGAAGTAAAATATGATCGATCCCAATTACGATTGTGAGTTTTGATAGTTATTATTTTCAATTTACAATGGATGAAAAAAGTACTATCCCGGTCGTAGGATAAAACGGTTTTGCTAAATTCTCGATTATTTGTTAATAAAGCGGTTTATTTTTAGAAACGTAAGAATATTTTGTCTTTCAAAATATATATTTTTAAAATTGAAGAACTAAAATATTATCTACAACAACTTTTCTTATATGATTCTTATCAGAAGTTGATAGCCATGAACATAGTAAAAAGTAGCTCCCAGTCTCAAAAAGGTTGGGTATCCTTGATTTAATATATGTTATGGCAATCGATTATGATTGACTAAAATATGGTCAATATTCCATACTAAAGATATTAACTTATTTTCAGTATTCCATCATTTTCTCTAATTTAGACTATGATTTTGTAATAAGATACCTTTTCTACATACGCTTTTGATTTGGACTTAATACAAACAGAAGGGATATTTGTAAAGGTTTCACAAAAGCTCAATTTGATACGTTCTGCGTATTTGCATTGTTTTCATCAGAGAGATGTATAAGTACCTTCTTGTATTTGGATAAACCCATGCAATATGCCTGATGAATGAATTATTGACAGCTTAAAGCTTCCCACCAAATTAAAATCAGCTGTCAGAATTTGATAAGAAATATATTACAAATACTTCACAATAATACACAGAAGCTAAAAATACCGAAAAGCTGTTACTTTTAGTTAAATATGCATAAGAAGATATATACAACAAATTGAAATAAATATTCATAATCTTAGTTATTATAATATTTACTGATAGCATTTAACTTCATTTGGATACGTTTTTAGTTTTCTGAAACTAGGCGATATTCAACTTGACTAAATGTCAACCCATTTATTCGTTTTATGGTACCATTGTCTTGTCTTGTTCATTGTCATAATTTTTACTTGGCATTTGTGCAATATATAACAATATTTTTAATTATGTTGTCGATTAAATAGTGCTAAATTATATTGATCTGACTATTTTCATATACCAACTCAACAATGTTCATAACGATGTTGATAAACATTGAAGCTTCTTTTGAAACATGAATTATTCAATAAGCTTTTCCTTAATCTTCTCTTATACCTCCGTTAAATTTTATGTATTTGTACCTGAGAGGTAAATTACGTTATATAAATTATGGTAAAATTGAGATATCAATATAGTGCAGTATATCTTGCGACGCTCTTTCCAGTGATATACTCAGTGAAGTTGTAATCACACTAGAAAATTATATATCAAAATTATTATATATTATCCGAGAGAAGCAACACCAAAACGATTTTGAACAGGCATGGTGAAAAAGTACCGTTTTTGACATGTTGTAGTTTCCCTTTCAAGTACAGATATTATCTTCTAGAAAAACATCATGAAAAAGTACGCATAACGACTGAATTTACAATTTATTGATATACTCGAATCTTTATGAAATCAAAAAAATTTTACCTAATCACAATTTTTACGTAATTAAATAAAAAGATATAAGATCGAACCAATGTTTTATTTTTATCTGCTAAAACAAAAAAACCACGTAAATTTAATAGGTAAAACTTTGACTTTTAGTGACAATTCACAATGAAAATCAATGGGTAAATTTCTAGTTTCTGTGAAAAAAAAAATACATATTAAAACATTATATATGATAAATGACTGCATTTGTTTAGAGGCATCAGAAAATGATAATTAAAGCGTCAAAATATTTGTTATCTTCCATTCAATCCATGCGCTATTTTTGAGAACGTCCACTGTACTGTCTGCTACTCTAAATAATTTGTTTGATATCTTAAGAAGCCAAAATGCAAGTAGAATCATTGTGATACAAAGGGAAACAAATATATTTTTAACTTATAAAGAAAAGTAGTATCGCATTTTGTGATCAAACGTTAAAACACAAAGTCTATCTCGTTTTCATTTTTATACTGTTTGCCGTTTATACCCTTATAATGAAATGTTAATGATTCAATTTTAATCTTTGTTACAAACAAAATATTAACTATGTAGCTGAGAATATAATGAGAATATTTTCATTAAAGTAGGGCATGAAAACAAACAAACCCCTTGAAATTTAAGCACCACTTAGTGAAATCACTAACGAATTAAATTCAAACAAATTTAATATTATGTACCCCACACATTTTTATCATAAAATGCGCAAGCATGCCCGGGAAAACAAACCCTATCAAACATGGCGTACATATTATTATCCATTAACTGTATTCAAGTTCACTTTTATCAAAATTATCTTGTTTTGAAATAATATGAACACAATTAGATTTTAAAAAAATCTTTTGTGAAAAAAATACACCGAAATTAATTTTTGTAAAAAACTTCGTTTTATTAAGATTTTTTTCCCGAAATCATATTCTATAACAACTTCAGAATACATTTCATTGTTATCGTTATTATAGTAAAGTAACAGTTCTATTTATAAATATAGAACGAAATAAAGTAATACTTTTCTCCATAAAGTTTTGTATACTTTATTTTCTGGTTGAATGAAAATGTGTTTCACATTTTTATTATTATCATACCGTTCATAACTGTTGAGAACAAATAGGTCATAATATATAACTTTCATATTTTTTATAGAAATTTAATTTAAGAAAACCAATCATGAATCAAATTTATAATTTTTGCAATGACTTATTTATGCAATTTTCATCGCCTTTAAAGGTGTTTTTTTTTAAATATTCCATTCAGCTGCCAAAAGTACATTAAACAATATTATTAACTTTGGCACATTTTTACAAATTTTATATTATTCAAATATTTTTGTAATTATTTAGAAAAGTGTGTCGGTTTTAATAATAATTATGCATTTGTAACGTATTTATAATATTTAACAATAAATTTATCAATAAAATGCATGTAATTTTTTTCGTTGAATGATAAAAATATATTAACCTTTCGATAACTAACGAACGATACATCACCGTTCACGACAATAGCAAATTATGCTAACAACGATCATAGTTGAAAATTTAATGAACGAAACTGTAACTGTGCTATATAGTGCATTAGTGCTATAAAATATTGTTTATATTATTTATAATCGCCCAAGTTAAACTAGTGAATAGCGCGTACACCTAGCAGGCGGGGTCGCATAATTTTTAAAATGTTTATTCATTTGTATTGTAACCTGGACACGAACCCGAAAGGTTGAGCTAATAATTAACAACTATTACTCGTAAAAAAACGTTAAGAAAATCTTCAGGCTATGAAGATTCCATATGCTCCATCTCGGAGCGTATTTAGAATGTATAGTTATTATATATCTTTATTTTTCTATAATATAGACATACACATATGTAATATACTCATAAATTGTAGCCAAATGGTTCATAGTTGCATATTTAAATTAATATTAATTTTTTTTATTTCATATGTAAATAAAAAAGAGATTTTAAAACAAAAAAATATCTTTTAATAGAAGTACGTCTCAACGTGCATTATGGAGATTAATACGATATGAGAGAAACATTATCAAGTCTATGTACGTTCATCATGGTTTTATCAGTGACCCAAATAGGTTAATGGAGCAATGTAGCATGTACTTAGAGTTACTCTTCCGTCGGCTATCTATCCAGTCTCATAATCTTCCTTTTTTCCTTACCGTTCTTTACTCGGGCGGTCCAACTCGTATGTGCGGGCTTCTAAAAATAAAAGGGACTAAACTAATCCCGGACGCTCGATCCAATACTCAAATGTGAATCTTCGAGGATTAGAGTGATGAATCACAGTCTCTGGTGCTAGTTGCCGGTCGCTGCAGGGAGATACTGAATAATCCGACTTGAAATTTTGGTATTCTTGACCTGATAAATGTATTCGTTTTTTTGTAACATATAGTTTTTTGCTGAACCATTTTAGATTAGGTCGTTCATATATATTTTATTGTCGACCATAATACCCCGGTGAACATAAGTTGTGGGTACGAGGATTGCACCTGATATCTACTAAATGATTTTTTTTTTTAATATTTCATTTGTTTTATATCTGTACCCAAGAAATGCGTAAAGAACAAAATCAGGTTGTAATTTTCGAAACTTAATTAGTTAACTAAATGGATGTTTGAAGGAACTCCGGTAGGTAGTATGTAAATAGATTGAAACCTTAAAAACTAGTCACGTTTGATATAACTCAATGTAAAATTCTTATTTTAGATTGGGGGATTTTTTATTATTAAAAATTACCAATATAATAAAATAGTAACATATTTGAAATGTTATACAAATGTCATATTTATGTTCTTTATTTATATAATCTGAAATAGACCATATGTACCTTTACATTATCAATATTATCTTGACGGATTTTTTTACGGGTAACATATAATTTTAAATTTTTGGCTGGATTATTGCTTTCTCTTAGGTATCAAATACATATCAAAGTACCTGTTGGTGTTAGGGAACTACAAAATGTATGCTTGTAACCCTTGAATTTACTTGCAAACGTACTGGCCACTGCAATTTTGAATTACTGAAATATAGAATAAAACATGACAGCTTTCAAACAAAATTGTTTATATAAACATACAACCTTATTATTTTTATAGATATTACGATAATTATAGAGATTACTAAATTTGCTCAGTCGATTGTTACTTCAAGTCTTAAATTAAAACAGATAGTTCATATATTTATTTACAAAACTCTGTCAGTTCAAGTAATTTACCAAAGTAATTTCCAAATGAAATTAAATCATATTTTAAACATAAACGTCCCGTCACTATTTGTAGGGTAATATTATAACACTCATGTTTTTATCAAAGTGTCATTTCAATTACGTAGGTATATGTACTTATTTATAAGGCAGATATATGTTTTCGCAATTAAATAAAACAACGTTTTTCATTTTTTATAACTTTATACGGTACGATTAAATTTGATATATTTTCATATTTAACTGTTATATTTAATTTATGCATCGCTAGTTTATTAATTACATTCAATAAAATGTTTTATGTTATATAAAATGTATCATAATTTAAAAATAAACGTTTGCTAGTAAAAATCTTGATAATTCACTTACATTTTAAGAGGAGCTTTCAAAAAGCCCTCCCGTGGATATTTCTGCGTCAACAACATATAGGCACTTAGCGATCGGGCATATGTGCGTTCGCACGTTGCATTACGGCCGCACTTTTAAATAGCCGCTTCAAAAACCGACAGAGTGTAAGTACTCACTAATCGCGGAAGGGATGATTCTACCCTTTGCAGAGGATTATCAGATTGGGTCACTTGGGCAAGGGTGGTTTTTGGGGTATGATTAGTCGCATATCACGTCGAGGCTATTTAAATTAGCATTTTATTATTTACAGATAGAAACCACTTTCACATTAACAAAAATACAATGGCTCTCTTGCTACTCCTCGTTAATTCACTCATAAAATGATACGATCTTTATATTATAGCCAAGGATTATGCAAATTATTTGGAAATTACGCATATAATTTATTGTGTTTTTACAGTTACAAAACTATATTAAGCAAAACATGTATATGTAATAATAACTATATACACATTCTGCATAGTTACCGAAGACAAAAAATAAATATTTTTGAAATTAAAACGATACCTACCGCATTAGCTCGACTGTACGGGAAAGCTTTTATTTAAATGGGCAACACGTGAATAGGGAGGTCGCCTTATATTCGAGTCACTCAATTAAAACTCGAATCGCTCTCAAATCAAATTTCCAACGAGACCATCATCAATATGAGTAGATTTCAAAAATATTGCATATCCAATAAAATGGAAGGTACCGAAGATGATATTTTGAGAGGAAAATATGATTCAAGACTCCGATGACAATAATATCACCGAAGATGAGACTGATTCTGAGGATGCTACAGCCATATGTGAATCTGACTAATCTGATTAACTGCTGTTATTGATTTTTTTAT
>JAPMAE010009575.1:0-10574 GCA_036584705.1 Rhyacophila sp. 25_7 | reverse complement strand
TTCAAGGCCCGTGCTGGTTGCAAATTTTTTCAAATATTTATTCATTTGTATTTTAACCAGGACACGAACCCAAAACGGTTGAGCTAATAATTAACAATTATTACATGAAAAAAAACTGTCAGCAGAATTTTTACATTGTGGAGATTCATATGCTTCGTTTTGGGGTAGATATGGTGAAAAAAAAAGTAAGAAGAGTGCATTCAATCATTAGATTGGCTTAGCGAGGAATGGGTGGTTAAAGATGCAGACATGTTAGAGACTGGTTGAGTAGAGGGCCGTAAAAAGGATAGATGACAGTTATATTAAATATCATCGACAATAAAATTTATTGATAAGAGTTATACGATACTTAAGTCAAGAAAATCGTCAAAATAAATGGTTTTTACTTATTTATACCAGCGGTAGTTTTATCGGGAACTTTACATTTAAGCTTACAAAGCATAAAGCTTGATATACTACTTTAGATAGAAAATTACAATTGCTTAGCCCACCACCACCCGCCACGTTTCCCCTCCTCCACCCTTTTAAGCGTATACTGTGTCGTAACAAACGTGAAGGGCTCTGCGAGAAAGTACCGAGAGTGTCCCAGGAGGAACTTTAGACTTTGGTGTAATTGCACTTGAGAGTGTAGAAGATTCCTACTGTGATTATTTAATAAGATATCTACCAGATAGAGCTGATGAGAATATTTTTTTTTAAAAGGTAAGGAGTTATCCCCTGTGGAAACCAAGTCGCTGTACCCGACTGGTCCGACCGAGGATCGAACCGACTTGATCTTGAGTCCCTTTCAACTGGCATGGGAACACTTCCAAGGGATGTGTTTAGCATTCCGCGTTTTGCCACATAAGCAATTGTCCCCACCCCTCAAACCATGCTGCCCGAACTTGAAGGCAAAACTATCGTGTCCGGTTAAGAACTGAGAAGTCCAATGGTCTGGAGTCAGTTTGGTTATCTCCATGCGCCATCTACAAATTACACTATTTAAAAAATATATATGACAAAATATGAATAATTAGAACCTCTCTAATGTCAGCAACTATTCGTGCTTAAACGCTTCGCTACCTGCTCAAGTAGGCGGATCACTTCACTTCGTGCTGGTATAAGAAATTCTAACGTACGTTACTAGAGGAGCTTTTATTACGTTTATACAGGGCCGCACTAAGATTCCTAGAACTATTATATTATAGTAATCTGTATTTTACTTATTTTTATTTATAATATTTTACAGTAATTATTAATATCAAGAGACCGCAGAACTTTACCTAATGTATTTATAGCGATTCTTATAACGAGATTTCTTATATAAACTAGCTCTTCGGTTATCAGCTTAGCCGACCAAGTTGTTAGTACATTAGGTGCACAGGACAGTTTATAGCAAAACTTCTTAGTGACAGGCAGGGCCGTATTAAGACCCTTAGATACCCTAAGCACTAACTAATTCTGGTGCCTTCTTACACTATTCAAAATTTGTAGAGGTCCAGTCTTCGAGTACAGTGAACATTATTTTGCAGAATAAACATCATGACACAAAAGAAAACGGTGTATAAACAGAACGTATTCATTTTTCATTAAATTTTGAAATTGTCTAAATTAGTTTATTAATTTGAATAATAATTTGGCTATGAAACATTTATGTGGTGCCCCCTCTTTTCTCGATGCCTAAACACGTGATTTCTTTGCTTAAGGGTTAATCCAGAACTTTGTTTATATAATATATCTGCTTAAAAATAGACTATGATGAAAAGATAATATGATGGAATTATTTTTAAAAAAACTGCAAAATATTGTACTAAATTGAGAAATTAACGTGCTCATTATTATGCATTTGGGTTATAACGAATTCAATACATTACAAACATCAAAATATATGTTCATTTTTCGTAAAAACAATTATTTTTTTAAATATTGAATTCATACATGGATAATTCGCGTATTCGTCAAAGAGATTAAATTGTATCTTTTCTCTCGTTTCAGTCGTAGTCAATACTAAGATTACAGTACTAAATTTATAACAAACAAGAATCTTATTACGTAATTGTTTAGATTTGTAAATCTATGATGTTGTTATTGAAAACGCGTGTACTTATTAAAAAATCCGTGTAGGTGATTAATTTGTTTCGTAAAATGTATGTTTCTTTGTTTGTACATCCATTAAATTTTACATTTTTTCATAATGTGCGTTTATTTAGGATATCAAAGCAAATGCAATGCAACTTTTTTCAAATATATTCCACCCAAAAGTTAACGGATATGATCTCATCACGCGTCTATGAATTACAAATGATAGCGTAAGGGGCAAACTTTAAAATATTCACGCAAATGAAATAAGGTGCGTTGGCTCACCTTAATGGATTCAAGGTGTTCAGCAATAGGTCACCGGTAACTGCGTACATCTATTATTCAAATAGGGCTTGCTTCTAAGACAAACTGGAAAATGTTTTTTCCTATTTTCACGTAAAACGATAATACATGCGAAAAAGTTCTCAATGCATATTTAATATTTATTAACGTTTTGTTGAAATTTGTACACTACTAAAAGTGAGTCGTTATTTTTAACGAACATCTTATGTTTCGGTTTGTATATATACTCGTTCGTTGACAATAATATGTGTTCTTTTTAAGCCTGTCTAACTTATATTTATTTGTCTATTTCATTTCTCTTAAGAGGCCCATTCAACCAATCTACCGTTAAGTCGCTTATAGGTACTCCATTGTTTTAATGTTTGATAGAAGAATAAAAATGTGCTATCCACTATAGAGAAGTAACAAGTCTGTTGTATTACTGTACTTAGGACTTTAGTTCCGTATTTAACTTTGTAGAACCATTTTAAGAAACGATATTTGACAGATATTGATGGACCCACCACTGGATGGTACCGCCATGCACAGTGTGCTACAAGTATAGAATTTAGTAGAAAAATAATGAAAATGAGTAAGAGTCTGTTTCGTCATTCAGCCCCTGGTGACATGAGGTGCCCTATGCACCCCGTAGTTCTGACGACTCAGTCAGGCCGGCTATCCAGGCTCGTAACAGACAAGTCACTTTGGTAGTCTGCGCAAAATTGCTCCTCGTAAGGTGTCGTAAATTTACTAAAGTTAGCCTCGATGGATACCATGTCCGTGTGCCCAATAGAACCCTTGTGAGGATGGATTCTGGTAAACAACTCCGTACGAGATGAATACATAAGCGGGCATTCCCACAAGGCATGCTCAGAAATCTGGTAGTCGTGACCACATCTGCAGTTTGGCAATGACTAGTTTGCTTACCACCTCTCGATATGATTCCTTTTCAATTCTCGTGGGAGGCGTCAGAGTGACGTCTCCGAGGATGGTAGCTGTATTTGAGTAGTAACGAAATGGCTCCGCACACTTGAATATACAGATCAAGCGGGAAAACGCCGGCGAGAACGGGAAGCGCTTATCGCAAAATTACTTGACAAGCCAAAAAAAAATATTCCATTAAATCTACACATGTGCTTGATAAAATATATAAAAGATGTTTTCTTACAACCCGCGGGCCGCATGCTGTCTCATTAAATCGTTAAACTGTAGGCTGATATGATAATAAATTTTGAACAAGTTGTAAAAATATCATTTACTACCCATTAAAAAAATCCCAAATAATCTACAAGCTTTATTTATGTTTTCTTAATTTAAAATAATATAATAATTAACATAGTTTTACGTATTTATTTCCATAACATGTATTACATTTCAAGAGTCAAAACCAATTTTGTATCGGATGAAAACATTTTGAAAGATAGTACTGATCTTGCTGTTTTATGGAAATAATTCAGTGAAATTATGTTACCTTTTAAAATAGAGTTTCACTGACAAACACTTATTTAATAATATATTTTATATGCAGGCCGGAATGCTTTCTCTTGGATTTCTGAAATCAATGTGATCCGGGAAAATCAGAAGCTTGGGGACATATAGAATAAATGTATGCAAATCCAAATTATAAATGAATCACGTAGTTTTAGAGTTAAAAATCTACTTATTGATTTTAGGTTTATTTCAATTTAATGAAAAGTTTTACTAATGTAAAAATATTATAAAACCTTTAATTACCCATCATGTTTCCATGTGTATTATTTTGTCACGTTTCATGAGGTAACAGATGTTATATATCATACATCCTACAAAATAATATTAGCTAAAATATTACACCATCGCCTTCGAAGGTAAGTTGGTAGGGCATTTGATTTACGAGCTGAGGATTGCGGGTTCAAATCATGTAGCTGGCAAAATATGCACAGTGTTTCATTTGTATTTGAAACGGAGACACAGATCGAATTGGTTGAGCAAATAACTGACAATATTTACTCCTAAAAGATTTAAAACCCATTTTTTCACTATAAATATCCATTTGGTCCGTTTCCGAGAAGATATGGTCAAAATAAAAAGGAAAAAAGGAGAATATTTCAAGTACATGGCACCTAAAATTTTAGCTAGAGAGTGTAAATGATTTTTATTTATGCTATTTCTTAGTGAATACTGGTAAAATAATGTTTTATTCTTAATTGACGGAATAAATCCAAAAAAAGCTTGAAAATGTCTAAAACAAGAATATTTGACAAGTGTTCAACAGAGAAAATTGCTCGAGAGAAAGGAGTTTTATGTGACATTTTTTGGAAAAAAATATACTATGATTTTTTTTTAATAACAGCGTGAAATCTATTTTTAAAACCATCAAAATGTCAAAACAAAAGACATTGAAAGTATAATTATTATAATTTTATGTAATGTTAAAGTCAAAGTTAAAATAGTCTTCTGTATTTTGTCGCAAAAATGCTTTTATAAATGAGAAGTGTTTAAAAATAATAGTCTTAATTAAAGCTTCGAGCAAAAGAATATTTTTAAATTTTTAAATTTAAAAAGTTACTAAAATAATATAAAGAGTAATGTACCATTTTCATTTTGGCAAGAAGAGACTCAAAACGCTATTAAGCCACGAAACTGGTTACGGAATATTAAATACTCACTGAGCATTGATATATTAGTTTTTCGTGTGTCTAAAACATTTCATTTTGACGACGTCTTTGTGTAGATATACATTTATCTCACATATTATGTATATAAAGGGATCAATCAGCAAATTGAATCCGATGTATGAAAGATGCCATCTGTTCGCGAAGTTTGATTGCTCTTCGCCATGAGATACTCAAACCCGATACTCTTGTGAAAACCGTCATACTGATCAATTTACTTATACTGAGCTAGGACCCAAGATTTTTTCAATAAAAGAATCCTTCTAAATAGTTATACATATAATCTTTAGACAAGTTGTAAGTTTTTGCTTGGTCTATTGTCACAAATAAAAGAATTTATTTTTGTAGATTTTACCATTACGTAAATTCCACCTGCATGTACTAGTATATAAAATCAATAAGAAAATATCTTTTACATTTTTTTTTTGTAAAATAAACTGTTAATTCTATCTTGAGAACAATTTTTTGGAGTATTCTCTTATTATTATGTTGACATATTTGTATGAAAAACTCTTTCCCAAATCTCAGAAAATCAATATAATTACATTGATTCAGTGACGTAGCTGCCTCATAGCGAACTCATGCAAAGTACTAGGACACTTGCTGACCAGAAGGCCCTCAATCTGTCTATACTCAATATCTAATTTCATGTAAAATTGCATTTCTATATATATGGCATACTTGTCCATGACATGCAGAGTATACCAATTCGGATATATAATCCACTAAGTAATTGAAAATTTAAAGTTTATGCAAAGTTTGTCACAAAAATCTATCTTTTCTAATATTTCAAACAGTGCTCCCGTAAAAAGTCCAATGTGAAGTAAGATGGTGTAAACTTATGTAAATCTTGTAGATAAACGTAAGACGTAAATGAAACCTTAAGAATTTATTAGTGACTATGCAAATCTTAAATCGAGAAAGAAGAAATTTTAAAATCGGCATGTAAAATTTCTTTTTATATGAATTTATTATATTTATAGTTTTATGTTAATGACAGTAGGCACTAACGCTTATGGATAAATATCTTATTTGATTTTTTAAAATTATGTATGAGGGTGGGCTTGCGTAAATTTTGCATAAGGGGCCAAAATTTCTACATACGCCACTGTATTGGTTTCAAAATATTTTTTTCATAAATTATAATAAAACATATAAAGTTTTAGTTATTTTTGATATAAGAACAATATAGGAACATAGTATGAAAATAGTTTTAATTTAATAGTGTAAGATTAACGCAACAATTATGTTGGAGTTGGAACTTTAAAAAGAGATTGAAGACATTGAATATTACTTGCTGTAGTTTTTGTATTTATTTATATTGAGATAAACAGCTAAATTTTATTTTAATATTTCAGATATGTATATGTAATTGACGTTTTAAAATGAACATTAACCTGTCTAAGAGTACGGACGTGTAAATGCGTCAGCTCAAAATTCGCTTTGAAGAAGTATAGAAGTATGTACGTCAAGTACCAAGCAATAAAATATATATTATTTATGCATTATATAACCATTATACAACAATAATCTTGCATACATTTAATAAAAATCAAATTTTAAAGCTAAATTAATAAAAAAAACTTTAACCCAATTGTGTAACCATAATTAAAAAACTCACTCCTGAAGAAACTAATAACACAATTTATGGTGTAATATAAGAAACAAGTTCAATTAAAATACTCGTATATTAACGGTTCCTCTAATTTTTATTGAGTATTATTAACGAAAAGCAAATTCCATTAATTATACTTTGAAAATTAAGTTGACAGAAAAAAATGCATATAAAATGTACTTCGCTAATTTGTCTGCTTTTTTACTTTCTTTGACGACTATGAATTTAAGGAAGTGTGCCCAGTGTAGTTAATTCAGTTTTGGGATGGCAATATAGTTCGTGAATTATTAAAACGTCTATTTAAATGAACTATTTTGTCACCATATTTAATCTTCAGCGTTCATTTAATGAATTCATATATATATCTATCTATTTTATTATGTCTCTTCATAGGTCAAAAAACTCGACGTTCACTACATGGAGTCACTCAGTGTTTTAGATACTCGCCATAAATTTACAGATTGCCGTCCATTGTCGTCACGCAAAGATGAGATTTGTCGGGAAAACGAGAGGAAAACTCGAACGAGATGTACTCGAGCAGATTCCAATGGCTTCGCTATCACTTATATGCATGCTTTAAACAGGACTTTTCAACACTGTGATTTCCCTCGCGAAAAATTGTATTAAGTTGTGTTAGCGTATTTATAAAAAAACGCTACTTTTTTCATATTTTGATGGAATTATATAACAAGGTAGTTTAGTGTTTTACATTCACGATATCATTTTTTTGACAAAGTATTATTTCGACCATAAGATAAGAAAATTTAATTTTCTACTATTATAATGAATGTAGCGTGGTGTGAACATGACTTTAGATATACTATTTATTTATTTATTCAAACTTTGGGAAACGAAAAAAACGCGGAAATATATAAAGGTATACAAAACCCCTATGAAATATTCATGAAAATCGAAACATAATACAAATGCAGTCGACTGAATTTTGGCGTCAATCTTTCAAAAGTTAAGACGACTCAAAATAGATAAGAAATAGAAAACATTATTTAGTATCTATAAATATCTCAGACGCCAAATGTCTTTTTAAATAGTTACCAAAATATTTTCATTTATTTAATAATTTTATTATTAGAATAGAAAAATAAATATATCAAACAATTTAATAATTTATTTAAGGTTTGGTCTACTTTTTGATATATTTAGACAAATAAATCATGTGAGACAACCATATTTTTCTATGGTTTTATTTTTATTGACTTGTCCTTAACGCTCTTATAATCTTAAGCGAACTTTGTTAATATAATAAATAAAAACATAGTTTTTATAATTGAGTTCATAAGACATATTTAAATTATTTATATACCTTATTATTTTCAACGATTTATATAATTTATAAAGTCGATTACAACATTCCCAGCGATATAAACTGTAATTGAAATGTTATTATGTCAATAATTGCAGCGATAATTGTGCATATAATTTTTACATTTAACCTGCCCAGAAGGGAGTTTTTTAATTACAGTTGCACAATTGGGTGAAAGTTTATTCAATAATTGTGCTTTAAATTTTTAAATGTGTTAAATACTATTGTTGTATAATGTTTATTTGATGCGTAAATAACATATATTTCTTTTAACCATATCTGATCCAAAATGGAGCATATGGATCTCCACAATGTGAAAATTGTTTTGACAGTTATTTTTTACGAGTAATATTCGTTAACTATTAACTCAACCAATTCAGATTCCTGTCCTGGCTACAATACAAATGAATAAACATTTGTAAAATTTGCAACCAACACTGGTCTCGAACCTGTGACCCTCAGCTCGTGAGTCGGATGCCACTATCCACTCACAAACGGGGGCGACGAAATAATATATATAAGAGTATTTTTTTTGTTCGGTGCTTGACTCACATATTATATACGCCTTTCAAGCGAATCTTGAGCGAACGCGTGTGGATTTGTGTACACGCGTTTGCTCATGTATATACATTTGTAAAAACATAAAAATATATTTGAGTGGGTTAAAACAATGATGATTGTAAATATTATATACGAAGAATTTATATTAATTCAAATGCAAGTTATTCGGTTTAAAATTTGTTCATTAAATTATTTATTTTTAAACAAACCGATTCTATGATGCAATAACAATCATAAAATTAATAAAAATACATATTTGCAAAGAATAGACATATTTAATAAAACAGAACATTTATTGAAATTGTAGAATGGTAATTTATTTTGATAACACAGTTTTTATACTGATTTCCACAAACATATTTAAAATCTCAATAAATACATAAATATAAGAGAACAGGCTGTCTTATTTTTCCAATATAATGGGTCTCTTGCAAAGATAAAATTAGATATATTGCCATTAACATATATTCAATTTATTTATTTTTATTTGGATATACATACTCGTATTATATGATGTAAAAGTATAAAATACAAATACAGAAGGACTTCGTTTAACATAGTAAAAGCTATGAAGAATAGCCACATCTGCTGATTTGTTTATTTTCTAATTGTTCTTTTAAGGTTTGAGAATGACCGCGTTATATCGAATAAGCGTTAACCTTAGAAGCATTAAACGAAGTCTTACTGTGGTTTGAATTTATTTGAGATATATTCTTAATTGAATTTGTTTAATTTATTTTGAAGCTCTGCACATATCAAAGAAAAAGTTTTATAGTTATAGACAGCATGATTATTTTGTCGCCCTCGTTAGACTAGTAGATAGCGCGTCGTCTAGCAAGCGGGTGTTACGGGTTCAAAGCTCATGCTGGATACCAAATTTTTCAATTGTTTATTGATTTGTATTGTAGCCAGGACACAAACCCGTAATGGTTGAGCTAATAATTGACAAGTATTACTCGTAAAAAAACTGAATCGTAAAAATGTAAATCTGAAAATGTGTTAAAAAATTTCAACATTGTTGACAATTTTTAATATGTTAGAACATCATTGCCCTCAATCTTTCATTATTTATATGCTTTATGATCAATTCAGTAAAAATATCCAGATAATAATAGATTGTTTCTTATAATCCATTTCTCTTATTATACTTTGCAAACTGACATTCAAAATTACACTAATTAATCTGCATAATTCACACCTCGCCCGCGCCCTAGATTAACGAAATATTGATGACGCATCTCCGCCCTTAGCCTCAATTTAATTCTGCCCTTTAGGCAAAACTCACCCTACTCACGCACGCTTTAGTAAGATCAGGCCAGTTTCACCTTCTTCTTGAATATTTTAGCGCAATGCTTGCGAATACTTGGCTTGCGTAGGGCAGGCGCGAGAAATTTTAGAAGCTGGCCTTCACCTTTGGACTGCGTAGAGTGAATTCTTTATTTTTCTTTGCATTTATGACTTAAACACTATCTCTTTTTTAGCAGTCTTGAATAATATTGATGATTTGAAACTAACTTTAAAATGATTTATGTAATGAATCTCCCAAAGTCTACAAAGTCGTTGCTACAGGTACGTAAACTTTGTTATTTGCCAGAGAGTCGAGTGCTGCGTAAATCTATTACATATCATCATATTTCATGACTGTTATTATTTTTCATTATTCGTGTGGTATTCGTCATTAAAAAAAAGCACTACCATTAGAGTATATATAAATGGTCTTTCATTAAGCGCTTCCGATCTTTAAATTTGAATAAAACAAAGTGTGTGTGAGATATCATCGAGATTTTTTATTCGTTTGAAAGGCCTATCGATGGTATTATGTATGGAAAATAACATTATTCAAATGTCCGCCGCGGCTTCTCTGGGTGGCGCGGATTCGAAATATCCAATTTTCCATGACTCTGGCGTATAAATCATTCTGAATTTGACCGATTGCATGGGTTATGTTGGCATTGAGGGCCGCTGTGGTTTATAGCTTATCCGCATAGACCTGCGACTTAAGAAAATCCCACAAGAAAAAGCCTAACAGGGTCAAATCGCACGATCTCGGTGGCCAGTTCACATCACCTCCACGTGAGATGAC
>JAPMAE010009565.1:0-10579 GCA_036584705.1 Rhyacophila sp. 25_7 | reverse complement strand
TTTTTATCTTAAAAGTGTGTCGCAATCGACTTGTTGTCATATGCATAGTCTAAGGGGGAAGACGAGATGTGAAATGCATACTATGTTTATACATTGTGTTTCAGTATAATATCGACCAAAATTGGCTTCGCAATCGACTTGTTGGCCACCCCTGTCATATTTTATTCAAAAAAAAAAAATATTATATTTTAGGAGGTCTATTGAGCCCAGCATATTCTATTATTCAAAATTAATTCAAAGAACAGAATCCCCTTAAACTCAAACTCACTCAGGTGGAAGATATCGATAGCTAAGACAATTATATTCAACATAGTCATTACCCTCCCTATTGGCAAAACTACTGGCAGGTTATTTCTACACTTTGGATT
The DNA here is from genome assembly GCA_036584705.1 of Rhyacophila sp. 25_7. Taxonomy (NCBI): domain Eukaryota; kingdom Metazoa; phylum Arthropoda; class Insecta; order Trichoptera; family Rhyacophilidae; genus Rhyacophila; species Rhyacophila sp. 25_7. The sequence goes on along the minus strand of JAPMAE010009565.1, from coordinate 10,211 downwards.
GAAAAAAACTAATGTTATCGATTTCTCAGGTACTTATCGGGCACTTAAATATTAATATTAGCCAGAATTGCAGAGTTCTCATCGACACCACGCATTATTTAAAAAACGTGCACGGCTAAGGAAAGATGAAGAAATGATACAAATATTAAACAAACATTGATTTAAAAATGTACACTATCGATGAAAAATAAACATTTTTTCTGTTTCATAAGCAATTTTTGTGGACCATTCATTTTCTGGAAACATTCCCTGAAAGATAATTTTATCAAACGCAACTATTTCCCACAAGATTGCACCACCATTTAACTCCAAAAATTATTGATCATGGTATTTTTAGTCGTCATTGTTTTTATTTGTATGCTTTTTGTATTTTATATTTTTTTAATAAATATGGAATAACCGCGTGTAAACTCGTGAGAATTATATCATTTATGAATCTATTAGCGGATCAGTACTTACGTGGTTATTTTTCATCATTAATTGTACGAGTATATGCATATCAATTTGTAGAGGAAACTCTCGTGAATAGTTTGAAGTTAAAACATATAAATATGTATGTAAGTTTTTCTAACAACAATACTTGTATATAAAAACAATACTCGTATATAAAAACAACATTAGAATATAATTACTTTATAAAATTATTGTTTCATGACTCATGGCTCATAAGAAATCATTTCATAATTTAGTAAAAGCATGTATTCAACAAATTAATATTAAACAAATACTCATTTGATTGTTATATAATTCTTTTTTAATAATTTTTGCTCCGAAACGAAGCATATGGATCTCTACAATATAAAGATTGTTTTGATAGTATTTTTTTACTATTAATAACCGTCAATTATTAGCTCGACCGTTTCGGGTTCGTATCCTAGCTAGAATACAAATGAATAAACATTTGTAAAATTTGCGACCAGCACGGGCCTCGGACCCGCAACCCTCGGCTAGTGAGTCAGATGCCACTATTCACTCACCCACGAGGATGACAAATATATAAATTTATATTAACAACACAAATATAATTCACAGTTTTATTTAGAAATCAACCAATTGAATTATAATATACAAAAACATTACCTATAAAACTTTGTACCACAATATCTTCTATTACAACTACGAGTACTTCATCGAGTTAATATACTCGTATATCATAATTGGTTATTACGATAAACAGATTACGAATCGTAATTGTTACATTATTTGTTCACACGCAAGCACATCACAAATTTATCACTCAGTTTCTAAAATATGCATATTACTATTTTTGATATACTCGTATATTACTTTTAATTAATTTTGTAAAATACTCTTTTAATAAGCGACGTTCTCTTGGTGACTTCCATGACGATTCACTTGCTTGTCTGGAATCATTTGCTTTCTTTAATATTTAACTTGAAATTGGAACTTTGTGAAGAAAATGGTATGTTTACGAACAAATTTAGACAAAATATCGAACCGTAAAAATTTGGTCGATTGTTAAGTGAAATCAATAAAAGTAATTTTTAGAAAAAGCAAAGTGTTACCAATTTGAATCGTGTTTTCTTTTAATTTGGGGCAACAAGTCACACTTTTTTTAACTTACATTTTTACTTTACTCTCACATGTTAGTATTTACATCAAAATAAGTCAAAGATTGATTTGTATCGATTAACACTCAAAATATTTTTCTTGTTAAATAATCAAATATAGCTTTTTAGTAGATGGTATTGCAGATTTTTTCAGTAGAAATATGCATGATAATAACGTTATGATGCTACGATCCATTTAATTCTCTGACTAACTGAATAACCAGCTATGTTTAAACATATTTTTTAGCTAACTATATTAATTTTTTCTAAGTTTTTCGTTATTTTGTTCATCGTGTGCTCACTACAGATTTTTGAAAAACTTTATTAAAAATTATAATCCATCGTACTAACGACGTTACTCGCCCAAAACTTGAAATGAAGTATTAAATACAAGTACATTTTACTTGTTTTTAGAATAATGTAATAGAACATAAACAATATTGACAAGTTATGAATGGTAAAACTGTTTTTAAACCACCTTATACTTTAACGATTTTTCATTTTGAAAAATGCTAAAAACCGATATAAATCCTTACTGTTATCTATACAATGTAAAATCCTTTTCATTCTATAGGTGAGAAATCACATATTTTGCAGGGGTCATGATTCAATGACATCTAAGATTCCTTTTACGATTCTGATAAAACCGGGCTTTGGGCGACTCGGTTCGCGGGTTATATTTTACACGTGTCTGATTTACGACATTCCAGGAAAGCATCGCTAAGCGCCGCTCAACACTTTTCAATGTGCTTTGAACGTACTGCTGAAGACTTATTCTAACTTTTATGGTCTTTTTGACAGATTTTTAGAACTAAATGCGATCATGCATTGTGAGAATATCGGCTGCATAAAACGGATAATACAAATAATATCACTGGCTATATTAATCTGATAGTAAATCATTCGACATACAATTTATTTACACATAACTTCTTTCTGCACTTTGATGAAAATAAATGTATTTAGATACATTTTACACTTTTAAAAATATATATACTACATAATTTATTGACGTAAAAAAATATGCTCAAACCTTATTTGCCTTTATGTTTTGTGCCAAACACAATATCACAACCCTGCAAGTGTGAATTTTTACTCTTTTGAACAAAAATAAGACCGTATAATAGTTATTTAAAAAAATATTGAATGTATTTTTGTCATAATTTTATTTTAATGTTCATATTAGAGTCGTATCTCTGCATTTTCATGTTTAAAAACGTACAAAATATTCAAGTTTGTCTAGCAAACTCCATTTTACTTTATGCAAGCTAACTCGTTTTGCCACGTATTTAGTTAAACAAATCAGATTTTAAAAGATTTTTGTAATTTTTTTATTTATGCATGTTAATTATAATTGCTATTTTATATCAATTACACGATTTTACATGTGTCATCTATTATAATTAAGTTTTTTATAATATTTAATTGAAAACATGTATGCCAAAGTGTCAATATAATTACTGTTTTTGTTTAAATTATTACTGTACATATTGATGTAACATAATACAACTGTTGATGAAAATTCCACACATTCCAACTGTAAAAAGTTTGCAAATTATCTCTGTGGTGCAAGCTCACAATTTTTAATTAACTTCTTGTCTACCATCAAACTCGGGCAAAAACTTTCTTATTCTTCAATCAATAAAGCGCGAAAATGAATGCCGCATTTACGGAAACGATGCCGAACCCAAACGGTGACGCCAGACAGGATAATCCTGGTTTCTGCTATAACTTGGAGGCCATTTTATGTACGGACCGGAAGTTAACGGCAAACACTGCGCCACAGTATGAAATAAGACCTGATAAAATAGACATTAAAAGTCATTGCTTGATTTTTTTCCTCTTCGTCACCTATGAAGGCACATCGTCAAAGTTAATAGTCTATTAAGCTGTCATTTAAATTTACTGTTACTCCTTTACGTATCAGATATTGGGTAGTTAAGCTGCATTACAAAATATTACGTTGGCGAAATAAAAGTTTTATTGCTTTGATTTGGTACATTGTTGAATTTTATAAAATGCAACGTTAATTATATAATTTCCACAGCACTTTGTTAAGTAATTTTAGTTGAACTTATTTTTTTTTAATTTATTCCAGTAACTATCAGCAATTTTATGCAATCTCATAATAAACTTATATTTATTGGGTTGATGTTAATATTTGTGAATATTAAAAATGCAGTTTTATTGCATACAGTCAAATAACTAAATATTATTTCACCAATACTAAAAAAAGACAACAAAACAACACATATACTAGTACGTGTAGACTTGATAATGTATTCTCTATAATATAAATATATAATATATATATACATGGCAATTTAATTATTTTAGCCGATGTCTCCTCTTGGTAAATAGTTAGTAGAAGTGATAAATCTAATGTATGGATAAAATTTCTTATAGTTTTTAAAAAACAGTTTTATTTATCGTTTTTAATATTTGAGTGAACGGTACTCGCATAACAATCCGGAGATCGTAGATATAATTTTCATGGATGGAAAAAATTCCACAGGTTTTTTTTCATATGTATTGAAATGAGGAAAAAGACCACACTAGTATTAAAAATTATGACTCGTAAAATTAATTACAACAATATTCACGTTGTGAAAATCTGTATTTTATTTTAAAACATATGTAGTTTTAAAACAATACTCTGGTTTAATAATAATAAAAAAATCACAAATAACTAATTTAATAGAACCAAATAAATAAAGTTAATCAAACATTGTTTTGACTTTTGCGGTTATTTTTGATTTGTGCCAGCTGTAAATATTAAATTAATACCCATTTATATTTTAAATGCGTTTACAAATGATGTTATCGATTTGATATTATGCATACATTTCATGTGTTTAATTATTATCGCGAATACGAAAAATACAATGCGATATTTGTTGAACTGTAAATTCTTTGTCATATTTTACCATTTTATCGTCGCGTCGCCGGATTTTGTACAATGTTATTAAGGTTAATTGATGTCAAACGTAAAACTCCCATTCGGTTGAGATTGTAGGCAAAATATGTTCAACCATACACTCGATTCTGTGAATACTAAACAGCCAATTACGCTGCGATATGATATTATTAACATTGTGTTCGTATTTTAACCATACCACTAACGACCCTGTTAGACGTAAGCATTACCTGAAAATATACAAGCCAGTGACTACGATTTTGCAATTATTACTACAAAAGTTTGTTGAAAACATCATATTATTCATTTACCTTATATTATTAGTTCTATAATTTCCAGTTGAACTTAATTCTCATCAAATACAATTTTATAATGGAATATGATACATCATAATAGATTAAAACCGTATATAGGTTCAGTCCCGTTACTAAAACCTTCCTGGTAACATAAAAAAAAAAAAAAACTACACAAATTTTCATACTGTATTATACGAATATTTAAACTCACAAATAAAATCAAAACATTCTAAACATACTACGTACAACTTGCTGAAATGTTTACTTCTTTGAAATGAGTTTTTCTTATTTAATACGTGTTTTTTTGACTCGTATGTACGTTTCTCCCGGTTTGTCATGTAGTATTCTTTACTACGATAATAAACCTGTATATTTGACAATTATTGAAAATATTTTTTTAAATTATACTCTTCTGGTCAATGTTTAAAAATGAGACAAATACTACTTTATATTGATTACAATAATAAGAATTCAATATTTAATTTTCTATTGAAAAATAAATTGATCAGTATTTTCATTATTTTTTTGCTAAAATCAAAAACACGCATTATTGCTTATTTGCAAATCACTGATCTAGAATATGATAAATGTATAAAAAAACTCATTTATTATTTATATATGTTTTAACCGTATAAAATTGCTTTCATTTTTTTAATGCACACACAGTACATCCGAAAGAGAATACAATTTATTAACATATCTTTTAAAAGAACTCCTTGATTAATCGTATCCAAGTATTTTGCTACAAGTATGTATTGCTAATTGATTACAAGGTATTACTAATAAATATTGGTCAAATTTAATAAAACTTGAAATATTTACAAACAGAAAAATACATAGTATATTTGTAATTGCGTCTTTACTTCGGTTAAATATTTGAATAAAAAAATATATCCATTACAAATATTTGCATATTCATAAAATACCGATATTTTGTTAATTAAACTTATTTTTCACGTTTTTTTCTACTTAATACATTTAAATTCATAACAATGTCTATATTATTAAATTAAATAATAATAATGCTTTAAATGTCAAAAGTCTTTCCAAAAAGTTTACCTTAACGCTTTTTCTATAGTCGAGGTTTAGTTATTTTTTCATTTTTGATATTTGTTATTTTATATCTACATACGTTGTTGAATCTTCAACAGTGACTTTATTATAACACTATCTATATATAAATTAACTTCATTATGTCCCCTTTGAGTGGCATATTTAAATATAAATGTAGAATTGTGTTTTAATAAAAAATATTTTTTTATTAAATATTTTGATACACTGAAATAGCTTCTGTAAACATAACTATGAAATTATTTTATTCAGTTATCGCAATACTCAAATGGTGAAATATTTATTGAAATAAAATAAGTGAAAGTCATTCATCATATTTTGACAAGAGATGTTCTTACGTGATTCGTCTTTTTTCTTATCTTTTTTTTTTTGATTCGTGTTTTTATTCTATTTTGAATGTTTGATCTTTCAGTGTTTTAAAAATACATCTAGATGATTGTGTTTTCTGTTATTACATGCTATTTTTTCGGATCGATTGCAATGGTTGTTTTGCACGCATCCAACGTCTACCGTACACATCAAAAATACAAAACGTAAATTATTTTCAGACCCCTTCTCATTTTACTTTTCAAACATTTTCTTTCTGGAAAAAAACAAGACCATTGTGCTCGACATCAAAGAGTTTTGCTTTTTTCCTTTGCTACTGAACAAGACAGAAATCCCGATAATAAATTCCTTCTACGATAGTCCATCGATTGTTTGATACGAACCATTGATACATGACTAGTGGATGATACTGACAGGTTAAAAAGATTATATTTTAATGCATTTTAATGCTTAGCTAACATTATTCATTAATTGTTCATATAGTTTTACACCTACATTCATTTTTTTATTGCACGGATAAATTTTATTTTAAAAAATCAGGAAGCAAAGTAAGCTAAAATAATCGCAACTGATACATTTGCTAAACATCAGATGCAGTCATTAATTTATTTTCAAAAAACTATCAACTAGTATAATAATATTCGTTCATTTAAAACATAACATACACGGCTAAAATGCAAACTTTCAATACAAAATAATTTACCGTGCCATAAGTTACATACAGTAAACGAATGTATATTCGGTATATTTTTCAAAATGCTACAAAAGCGATATTACCCTCTTAATATTTTGTATTAATAAAAATGATAATAGATTTACATATACATCATTATTTATTACACTTCTGGAGTCTATATTCCGGAGTCAAACAGGAATGTGTCCTTGCACCGTTTCTGTTCATTGTCATGTTTGATTTAATATTTACGTAAATCAATACCGCTTAACCGACGAATAATTGTAGCTTTCAATATGAATCTATATGACATCGAATATGCCGATGATGCTGTCATATTTGACAAGTTGATAGGTTGCATACAAATTTGTCCTGTGTTGGTTTGAAAATCAATCCAAAGAAAACGAATGTAATGCATATCATTGCTTGCCCCAATTCAATTTTTTCCATCATGACTAGCGGTAGACAGCACATCTAGAGAGTCAATAGCTTTAGATATCTGAAGGTGTACATCGCAGGAGATTGCACTTCGCAAAAAGAGCTTGCTATCCGAATAGGACATGTTGGATCGACCTTCAACTCCATGTAAAATGTCTGAGACTCACAGTTATACTTGGTTAAAACCAAATGCCGCCTAAAGACACTTACATACTGACGGTGCTGCTCTGTGGTAGCGAATCATATAAACTTATGAAGTCTCAAAATAACCATTTACTGAGCTTTGAAAAAAGATGTTTGCAACAAATTCTGGGAGTGCGGTGATATGAAAATACGCGAAGCGATGTGAAAATAGAACGGACCGTGCACTCTCTCAATACATCTAAAGTGAAGATGAGGCATTAGACTTAGCTTGGCTATGTGCTGAAAATACCTGAATCATATCTCGACCAGGCATTCCGCTTCTTCAAGCCAACCGGATTCTGTCATCCCAGGAGGCCGCTGAACATAATACAGATGTTGTGGAATGCCGGCATAACATGGAAGGATGCAAGAAACTAACCAACGACAAAATGCAACATATGATGTCCATTTGCACCGGCTAAGGGGCGTGAGATGGTTTACAGAGAAGAAGATTTATTACAGACCAATACTCGCTAGTAAAATAAAACGCAAGATTCTTATATAAAGTGAATTGGATTGGATCAAATGACATTATATAATTTTTATATTTAATTTCAACTGTTATACTTTTATCTTAAAAATAACACTTCGTTTAATTATAATAATAATAATTTAACACATATAATATAATAATTCATATATTTATCACCAAGTAGACTAGTATTGTATGTTACTCGTATTTTGAATGCGATATTTTACGAAATTTCAGTATCTCAATATAAACAATATATTGTTTGATCTTTGTGTAATATATCAATGGTCGAAACCAAAACAATTGCATCAGCTAAGGCAAGTAGACTCGAAGAACCTATTCACGTACGTCACAAACGAGTAACGTCACGTCAGTCTCACGCTTTACAAAGGAGGAGAGAGAACAAGCATGTTTACTTCAGTGAGCTGTACGCCCCACTTGATCAGTGGAAGTAAACCATCTTGCGTTATTATTAACTTTAAAATATAATTATTATGAGTACTAGTAGTGGCACAATCCATTTAAACTTTTCTGTCTCTAGCCTTTTCTCCTCAGTTACGTATATTCGACTTATACGTTATCCACATATATTTTCCGAGGTTTCCGTGAGGTTGAGCACTTCTAAAGTTCTTACAAATCTTTTTTTTTTATAGTTCTAATTTTGTCTTATTTAATAATTCACTCGCCCACCAAAATATGTTTGCCAACGTTACCATTATTAAAGATCGATTATACAAAAATATCATCGTAGACAAACTTGTAAAATTATTAATTATCTTTTTTTTTGCTAAGCATTTATTTTTAAAACTTTAGAGACATATAGATATGACGATCACATCGTGAACCAAAAATTAAGATACGATTTTTTAATTTATTTTGCAAAGCACCGGTTTTGATCAATTAGTATGTACAATAGAGGATATTTGATGCTGTATCAAATATTTCTTCTAAAAAAGACTCATCTACCTACGTTATATGATTTTTTTAAATTAAATTATTTTTCATATTTAGTCGAATAAATATCATCCTTGACAACGCTTGTTTATTTACTTACTCAGTAATTTATTTATATTTTAAATAAATTTAAAGAAATAATAAAATTAATATACTTTTTAAAATTTCATATCAGCCCCTATATTAAATATATGAGACCTTCAAAGAAGTGAAAGAATAAATGTCAGTAATAAGTTATCAGCTTAATCATTTTGGCTCCACGTCCTGGCTAAAAATATAAATGAATAAACATATGAAAACTTCTGCGGCCAACTACAGGACTTGAATCGTGTTTGTTTGCTAGATAGGTTATTTTCTAGTTCAACAAAAGTGACTATAATATGACTATAAAATATAAATACAACGAATTACTTTACCATATCGATAGATAGACAGTATAACAATATATACTTATACTACTAGTTTTATTAACAATTAATCAATAAGATTTACTGCAGACTGATATAATAGTTTATTGAAAAACCTTTAATTTAATACTTAGTCGTCGATTTTATATAAACCTATTTTTATTTACTTTATGAATATCGTAAAGATATGCAATAATGATATTTTTTTCTTAATGAGTAAATTTATGTGTGTAAGAAGAAGTCAAATGTTTTTATAATACTGCCATAAGTTTTTTTATTAATAATTAGTAAGTAGTGCTATTTATGCGTTAAAATTACAATCTGTACACGAAAAAATCTAGGCATACTCATTATAATAGTGCCCTGGAGAACAGGTATATAATAAGATTGCGCATACTTGTATATTTGATATATATTTACTAAACACCTTTATATTATGTAGTTAAATATTGAATGTCGTATTATTTTATAAATTAAACTATCATATTTGTTCATTAAATCACATATGAAATATATTCTAAATAAATACTCAAAGTTTGCGTTATTACATTTTCCATTGTTTGATGGACCCACCACTGATCTGCCAGTACTCACAACCGTGATTATGCGCGATCGTCTGCCTGACCCTTCACAAAAAAAATGTTTTTTTTATTTCCCACATTTTAATTTTAAACCTTCCTGTAGCGGAGTTGCACTGGACGGTATCGCCATGCACAGTATGCTAAAAGAAAGGATTTTAAAATGAGAAAAAAATGATTAGCAGTCTGCCTCGTCATTAAGTCCACTGTGCACCCCGTAGTGCTGACGACTCAGTCAGCCCGGCTACCCAGACTCGTGACTGATGAGACATTTTGGGAGTCTGCGCAAAATTGCTCCCCGTAAGATGCCGCAAATTTACTAAA
>JAPMAE010009557.1:0-10016 GCA_036584705.1 Rhyacophila sp. 25_7 | reverse complement strand
GATACAAAGATTTCAAAAATCAATAGTATTAGATAAATAATATTTAATAAATTATTAGTGTGCATTTTAACGTAATGATTGTTTTATATTAGATAAGTCATTAATTATATAACTGAAAGTTTATTAATTGACATGGTAATAGACACGAGTATTAAGTATTTTATTGGGTGAATAGTGTGAAGCCTATTTAGATAAACTGTTACCTTAGTTAAGATGTGGAATAAATAATAACTGTCCAAAGCCATGTAATATTGGACACTTGAAAACTTTTATAAAAGCTACCGTATTTTTACTGTAATTCATTTTTTTTAAATTTTTATCAATTAACTACAATTATATTATACTTTCACTATACTTATATAATAATTAAGGGACAATATTTTAAATTTATAAATTTACCACATGTGTTTTCGTGTTGAGTGCAATGAATTAAATTTACTTGATATATTCACATATTGAGTTTAATTTATTACTTAAAAAATCGTTTATATAATTATATAATTGATTAAGAATAAGAGTTATTTTAATTAATTATGTTAAAATTCAATATGTTGATCAGAATTAAAAAAGTAGTCTTAACTGATATATTTTGAAGTGAATTTGAGAAAATAGTAACAAAATTAATCGTGATTTTTTTTAGAGCACAAAAAGATATGAAATACCTCAATAGCTTTTAAAACAAAACTTTTTATGGAGAAAATCATTTGTATTGCATTGTAATACAATATAAATATTGTGTGTTTTTAGATATGTAATCATATTAGATGTATTGGTGTATAATAAAAACCATAATAACGTAGAAATAAAAAGGATATTCAAGTATGTATTCTTTTATGTGTAAATTATCTTTATAAATGAGTTCTTTAATTTTGATTTCGTTTGTCTATTCAATAGCATTATTGTATGTGTAGTTAAAAAGTGTAAATATCCCAACTTAATAGTTGCTTATTAAAATGTACATGCTACGAGTATGTTATTTCAAGTGCATAGATATTTTCTTTTCTTTAGAGATTTATAACCATTTTTAAAAAGAAACTCAGTACAAGTAGCATTGTTGATATATTATAGACGTACATATTATACAATTATACTGTTGTAATTTTATCTCATCTCAGTAGATCAGATGTTGATATATCAAATTTACTGGATGGGTTTAAATGCTTTGAGTGTTTTTATAATTACCTAATACATAATAACATAATATATATATAATAAAATAACTCAGACGTGAATTTATCGAATTCGGTATTGAAACTGATCCAATTAAAACATATTTTTAATATTATTAGTAGTGTTTTTAGTAACTTCATTAATCTTCAAAACAACATATTTTACTTTTTTAGTATATGAAAGAAAAAATAATTTAATACGCGTATTTGTGGCTTCAATGTATAATAACACAAACTACAGTATTTAATAAAAATAATACAAATATAATATTTTATGTAAAAGCCTACTAATTAAATGAAACGTATATGTCAAGTGTAAAAGTCAAGCGTATAAATATCTCAAGTGTATAAAAAACAGTATTTCATATTCCCAATATATAGATAAGTGAAAAAACTGTATTTAACATGACATTTTTACTATAAAACGAACGCCTAATCTACATTATTAAACATTATGCTCTCATTTTAAAACATGTTTTGAATTATTTAAGATTATTATTTTCTTTCAAAGGCTATATTGAATGTTTTATTCGTGATTATACAATCGTTTAGATTTTAAAACCCTATCTCAATTTTGAGTATTTTTTCGTTTCAAATGTGCTTTTTTTGTTATATTTAATTAGATTATTTAATAACTAATTTTTAATCACTAATCTTTGTTCACTTATTTAACAAATATATATTTCATATTACTATGAAAAATATATAAGTATATTTATGTAAGATATGTAAATTAATACTGGTATACTAAACAAAATGTTTCTGTCTATTATACACAGGAAATATTCTATCTATTGAATCAAATAATAAAACAACGAAAAAAGTTCCGACCGTATCATTTGATAAAACGATAATTGAGATTCGACTGACGGACGTCATTTTATTTGAGGCGGATGATTTAATATCGAACAAATGTAGAAGGTAGTGAAAGTGATATCAAATATATTACGTGGCAAAGAAAAGTATTGTTTGTAAGAGAATGTGAATCATGCAACAAATATATTCACTTAAACAAAACGTGTGTGGTTTGATGGCTGAGTGAAAACGTTAAATATTGATGACGTCAAGTTTAATTTTTCAATAAAGTTCAAAATATAATATAAAGCATCGTGAAAGTAAAAAATACTACGAAAACGTATACTTTAAATAACAAAAATTGAAAAGAAAATATTCTAACCCCGCAAATAAGATGTAGCACTTGATATGATTTTTTATATTGATATCGAAATCAGTTGTCTCCAATTTAAATGAACACTAAAACTAATTTAAAATCTACGTTATTTCCTTAAGTTTACAATATATGATGCGTATATTTCCAAAACGAACTTATTCGTATCGATATTAAAAAAAAAATTATCATCTCTATTGGAAATTGTATTTTACAGTACAACTTGATATAGCAAAAAAATACATAATATCGACACCATCAACAGTATTTTGGCATTAGCAATAATTTTTTTGAAGTGAAATAAGTTCACTTTGGAAATATACCCATCATATATTAAAGTATGCAATACATGGAATATGTTATCATATAAGCGAGAGATTAAGCTGCTTTATGTGGCAATATTGCAAAGTGAACTATCGAAAATGACGTCTTAAGCTACCGATTGCTTGTATGAGAAAAGTTGGCGACTATTTGTTTTAAAAATAATTCACGTTCATTATGCTTTGCTTCATGGTTTTTGATGGGTAGAGTACAAAGCATCAATATAGTCAACTAACGGTGCCTGAAACCATTTAAATTAAAAAAGGGTTTAAAAATTGTTTACGCATATATTTATAAAAAAGGCAATTGTGCAATATTTTGCATATTCATAATACCAGCCCATTCCCAGCAAAAGATCATAAGCGGCAATTGAATGATTTCCGTTTGTTTCATCGAATCTGTTCAAAATAGATACCTATCCACACGGTATTAAGTTTCCATAAACCAGTATCTTAAGTTACAAAATAATGTTTACATGTGTTAAAATTTAAATTGTATTTATTCAAATAACATTAAAATCTCAAATAAAAACCTCCTCATATTAAATAAAATATTCAGGCTTACGATCTTCTGCCAGAAATGGGTCTTAACACCGTATATGATTTCATTTTTATTCTGATATGAACATTAAAAAGAAAACCTCACGAGTATTGATGTATTAATTTCTCTGATTTATTATTATATAAGATTTTTCAATAAAATTGCTACTGAAAACTATCAAAAAATAATTTTCTATAATCTTCTTTTGATGTTTCATCAAAGCCCAATCTTTTTAGTTACATTAGTTATATAATATTTTCTACACACAATACTACACTACAATAAATTTTCTGTTTGCAATGCAATCCAATTATTTAAACTAGTACAAATAGTGATTGCGTTTATTAATTAGAACATTTACAATTTATTCTGTTAAGTAATATACATATTCATCTGATAAATTCTCATATACATATTGTAAAGAATAAAATCTGAAGCCTTACAGTATGTATGTTGTATTTGTTTTGTATTTATGTAAACGAGTAATGAAAAAAAGTTTATTCCTTATACAAAATGATATTGATGACATAATCGATAAACTGTAGCCTTCTTTAGATTTTTTTGACAATTAATTCATGATCGAGCTTGAAGTCAGTCAACTATTATATGTTCATATCAATATAAGTGTTTTCGGATTACTAATTAAAATACGATCTGATATATTAAGACTAACCAGTACTAGTTATAAAAAAAAGTAACTTAACTTTATGGGAACGAAAACGAGTATTATAAATACACATGGAAATGATACGTATGCAAATTATGTTTTTATAAAAATATACGTAATAACATTATTAATTTTGTATTGCAGCCACCAAAAAGACATATGAAATTGCAAGTATTAGCTTTGTTAATTAGTTGTAATAAATCGTAGTTACATTACCGTTATTAATATAACAAAAGCTTTTTATTAAATTGTCATTTAATATGTCGCAAACATCACTCATTGTATACTACGTCAAAATACAATTTTTATTCATTATATTATACCATCTTTATTTAAAAAAACAATCGTCTAATTTTTGCTTACATACTAACAATGATGCTTTATGATAGCGAATTATGGCAATTTATAATGTCTCAAAATAATTGCTTACTGACTTATTTAGAAAACAGATACCTGCGGCTAATACGGAAATGCGGTGGTTCAAATATACGCAAAATTATTTGATAAGGAAACAAACAATGCAAGTTCTCATCATATTCAAAGTGAAGATAAGATTTTGGAAATAAATAAGCCACGTAATAAAAATGCTTAAGTCGTATCGTACCAATAGGGACTGATAAAAACTACAGATAGTGTCTATATGCTCCAGTTGATGGGTGTGATGCGGATAAAAAAGTCTTCAAAATGTAAACATCTGTACAAAGAATCATATGAAAAATTGAAACTTGAATTTTGAAGGTTTCATTTAAGTTATAATGACATGTATGTATAAACTTTGCAATAAAAAGTATTTGAAGATTAATTTTCAACCAAAAAAAGATGTTTTGATAAATCTTGTTTTACAAGGGTTAGGATTTAAATATATTGGCTTTTATCCAAAAAATACTACTAGATATTTTAATTATTTATATTTTTTACAATAATAACACATTGCGTAAATAAAATCATTATACTGTCAATATTTTCTATTTTTATTCGGCATTGGCAAAATTAGGTTAATTCTTTTAAATATTATTTATATTGCTGAATAGCAGATATGACAATGCAGTATTAAGCAAAAAATTAAAAACAAATGGTTCGAAAGATCGTGAGATTCAGATTATAATATAGTTTTATATTAGTATGTACATTTTAAGTAGGTGTTGGTGAAAGTATTTCTCTGACTTTGTGTTTTTTTTTTGTGTTTCTCATTCGGCGATGCAATAATTAATGATAAGAAGAAAAGCCTTTTTTTTGTAAACAACTTTAAGACATGACACCTCAAAAGTTTATTGTTATTTTACCGCCCATTTCTTTTATATTTTTTTTCTACGGGTAAATGTTTGTCTGGAATGAATGCTTAACCATATAATATAATAAAGTATGATGATATAATAATATTGATTAACTGCTTTGCAGTTGGACAATATATTATGTATACTTGGACAGCTGCTGATTTTTGCGTACTTTTCATTTTGAAAATATATTATGTAATGCGTAAAAATGATTGATTGGTGTAAACTCTTTCGTACTCAGGATTGAAATTATGCGAATATTATAATGTCGTAAGTTGTTATATTTAACACTTATGTTTTATACATTATTTTTTGTTCACACTGTACAGAGTATATAGAACTGAGCATTTTTACAAGGATCTTTGTATCTAGTTAACTTTAATGTATATAAAATCTGAGGTTTTGGGTCATAAGTGCAAAACTACAACAACACAGTTTTGAGATATAGAACAAAAGAGTTTTTCAAAAATAATTCGTTTCATACTTTTTTTATGTTTACGTTATATTTTATTTTAATCCCCAAATTTATCTGGGTAATCACTTATTGGATTTTTTATCATTCTATCACTAACTAAATATTTTTTTCATGTCTATTTAATATTTAACTTAAAACGTAATCTTTTGTAGTTTCGCTCTTATGACCATAAGCCTCTGAAATGAAATCCAATTTTACGTTTTTGGACGGTTTGACAAAGAAAAAAACATTGAATGAAAGTCTTAATATATTAAAATATTCTATGGAAACTGCGAAAATGGTAAAAAAAGTATAAAAATGTGAATTCCAGGTACGCACAAAAATTTAGGTAAGTTGAAGTCAAGATTTTCCAAATTATAATATTTTTTAGGTATCTCTAGCATATCGCTTAATCGCGACCGATATTGCATAACATTCTACATACCATTCGTTGCAATAATCTGTTAGTTTTCTGACGTTAAGTGTTTTATATTTTTGTAAATAAATAATATTTTATTCATTAAATCTTTCAACGACATTTTAGTTGTTAATATTAAAAAGTAAGTAAATTTTTTTTTCTTCTAGAGCCTATTTCATGTAAGTTTAGCCAATTTTGACATAAATTTTACAAAATAGTAAAAAGTATACATTAAAACTAATACAAACGTATATCAATTATACTAAGCAAAAGAATTCGGAAAAAAGGTATGTAAAAATAAATATATTAAAAACTGAATGTTTACAAATAGTATTCTAAATATATTTTCGTTCGCTAAATCGTATCAATAATACTTTTATACGGCAGTTTGAACCTTTATTTTTTGTAAGTCTAATGGCAATTTTTTTTTATATGATAAACCATTCTTGGAACTCACAATGACTTGTATTTAATCCGTTACTTAAACCACAATTAAAAAATGGTATTTTATGTATGGAAAACTAAATTAACAATAAAAACATCGTATTAAAAATTGTATATTATAATAATTTCAAACACTCGTTTTATAGATACAATATTTTATGATATTTTATAGATAAGAGACAAACGAAAGTTTATCATGATTTATTGACAAAAATATTGTATCATTAGCAAATTTAAATTTTATAAATATTGGTTGCTTATTATTTTTAGCCATTTCCTAAATTATATCGAAATGATATACTCGTATATGCATTTTAACAATTACAATAATCTCTCTTGTCGTTATTTAGAGAAAACCGCACTACTCTAAACAAAGCTATACAATGGTTGCAAAATATGTTGTGTAAATATTTAAAAAATAGTTTCATATAAATAAAACCATGATAGTCATAAATTAAAATAAATATTCGCCCTCGTGGGTGAGTGGATAGCGCATCCGATTCATGAGCCCAGGATTACAGGTACTTAATAATCTTTACATTGTGGATATCTATATGCTTCATTTTGAAGCGGATATGGTTGAAAGAAAAAAAATCATAAATTAATAGTATGTGACTATGAAAACTAAAATATGAAAGTATATAAAACATAAGTTAAGGAATACCAAGAATTTCGCATCTGTACTAATGCTGAGTTCCGCGAACAATTTACCCTCAATATAGTGAATGTATTGAAGGCAAGGAGACACAGATGGGGGGGGGGTCATGTTAAGGTGCGACGAATCTAGAACTCTCAAGAAGGTGTTTGAAGGACTCCAGTAGGCACTCGACCCGTCATCCACCCCAAAATGAGATGGGCGGACAACGTAACCAGAGACGTAAAAATGTTGAGCGTGAATGACTGAAGAGAGAGAACTAGTCAGAGAGGCCTAGAAAGAAGTTGTGCAGTCGGCCATGAATCTGAATAGATCGTAGCGCCAATTTATAATAATAATAGCAAATCAACATGTGCTCATAATTTACTTGTACTTATATTATATGTTGATATATATTGGCAAATTTAGGGACTATTTTATAAAAATATATTACTTTAATAATAAAAAAACCTATTATGTTTATTATTGTGTACACAAAACCCTCTATAGAATATTGAGAGTCAATATAATAGTATCAACTGTCAGCCTATAAAGTCAGCATATCCAATTCAGATACCAATAAAAATAGCAAGCCATATAAAAAAAAACTTATAAATAGCGATTTCTCCAGACGTCCATTGACGCAAAGTGTGCATACGAAACTATTGCCAGCGCCCTTGGTAAATGTCAGCGAAAACTTTATTGGGGTGAAATAGTTTCAGAATTTGTTCACCCTCCTCTTTCTACTTCTTGCCAACTGAACTAACCGAGTACGGGGTGATATAATATATTCGGGTAGTTACATATCATAAATCGCAAAAACTGAATATGTCCCTTGTGCTGGTGGTTGCTACGAAATGTGGAGTATGATACGTGAATCGTGTATACTTCGTTCAGATAATAATACAGTTACAAATTTTCATTCTGTTTAGTAAAATATATTTTAATCTATAAGTTTAATTTGATAAAATATCTGGAACCGATTCGTCTGTTACGATATTTTCAACTTATAAATGTTTTTAAATAGTTTACTACAAAAAAATGTTAGAAAACAACTTTAATTACATTATTTGGTCAAAAAAGTATGTTTTATAATTCATAAAAATATTTCTTGAGCTTAGTGTTGTGTTAATAATAACAACTTTTTTCACACCGTGAGCGTTTTTTAGGCTCTATCATAGAGAAAAATATTTATACATGCCACGAACATTTTTATATTTATAATAAAATAAATAAAGGTTTAATTTTCAATATCATCAAATGATAAAAATATTTTTAAAACTTCGATAATTGTTTTTTGCAACCATTAATGAAATTTCTCATTTTATAAATCCTTAATATTAACAACCGTTCAAAAAGCTTACTTGAAGAGTGTGATTTTTCAAACTTGTCTTTTTTGGATTAAATTACAATCCTTTTCTCTATTTTCTATGATGACCTTATTATCAACGCAAGAAATAAATATAAATTTAATAATGTTATAACTTTATAATAATTTCAATGTTAATTATTGTATTTTTTAAATTGTAACTGCGTAGAATCGTTTTTTAAACATATTTTCTATTGATAATTTTAATTGCCTAAACAATAAAAATTCTTTATTTTACATTATGAGAATTAAAAATGAGCGAGATGTCATTGACACTTGGTCAAGGTCATTGGTGAAAAAAAATGTAATCCATAAATCATTGTTTGCTTAAACAATATTATTAAGCCCCATTCCATTATTCTTTAATTGCAGGATAGCAACCAGAAGTGATTTATTATTCTTTTGATATATTAAATGCAGAAATAAACAGGAAACAAAAACAAGCAGCCGATCTAGTTATTTTTCAATTCGTTCGCTTAAAACGGATGTCATAACTGTTGGAACGGATAAAAAATAATTGGTCCTGATCACACCGAGTGTGTTAAAAAACTTAAATCCAAATACTCGTACCTACGCCAATTTCTACGCGGAGATTGTAGCGACTATAAAAAAATATAATTACACGTTATTTCAGCGGTAAAGATAGTCTATCAAGGACATTCAATTTTTTTCCCTCCAAATGCATGCATTAAATAAAATATTATTATCACTGACGTATCGTTTTTCAATGTTTATTTCATGGCCGAATACTTTGGTTTTTTTCGCATGCGTGGTTCATTGGGCGACAATTTATTGATTTTATTTCACTTTTAATGGAATTGTGTAATTATTATAAGTAATTTTGGGACAATAAACTTTTTTGAAGAACATGTGGGTACTTTGCTTATAACTACTTAATTATTTAGATTTTCGTAATTATTTTAAATAATATTTAAACAACCTACGTTGGACTAAAAATATATATTTTGATTTTTTTTAATTCTTAGCAAATAATACATTTTAGTATATATTTAAATTTTAAAATAATTCAATATATATTGTCAATTTAATAATTTGTTCCGACAGTTTCCGGGTATCTAAGATTGAAATATGTCTTATACTTTATGCATTTATAATCATAGTATTTTGTACAATTGAAAAGAAAGACTCAGTTTTAAAATAATTACATTTATGTACATTATTTACAAATTTACATTTATTACATTATTACATTATTACAAATACATTTATTACATTATTTACAAATATGTACAATGTAAAAGGAAAAACATAAAATATTTAGCAATCCTTATCATTGCGAGTAAAACAATTAGTTGCATTATTTTTCATTTTGACGCAAACTTTACCTTTGTAAGCGCTTTTCAATTAAAGTTGATACATTTCATATCATTAAAGAGTTCATTCTATTTGAAATACCTAGATGGCTTAAATATCCCTAATAGTGTTTAATATTTATTCACTTGTATTGTAGTCAGAGCATGAACCCGACACGATCGAGATAATAATGGACAATTATTACTCGTAAAAATAAACTGTCAATAAAATCTTTACATTGTGG
>JAPMAE010009545.1:0-10591 GCA_036584705.1 Rhyacophila sp. 25_7 | reverse complement strand
AAAAATGAATGTTAGGAAAATCTTCATGCTATGAAGATCCCATATGCTCCATCTCAGAGCGTATATAGAATTTTAAAAAAATGAAAGTAAGATTGAAAAGATGTTTGAGCCGTACGGCGCATCTGAACTTGTGTGTGAAAAAAATCGACACATGGTATGTAAAAGGTTGGGCAATCCAGCATTAAGTGGTAATAAGTTGTATGCCCAATGAATGAATTTTATATCAAAAGTTATTAACACATCAACAATATTGATGAGTTCTTGTAATCTACTGTTATATGTACTCGGTGTCTATACTGGTCATGGAAATTTCTTGTCATCTTTCAACAATAAAAAGAAATTACTGCCCTCGTGGTTACATGTCAAGCGATCATCACTGTAAATTGTTTTAAGACACGTGTTTTGCCGAAACACTCCCTGCGACAATGAGAGACTCGAGAATATCTCACGTCCGAATTGGGTCATGTAAGGATATACTCCCGTACAAGCCAGCTCAGATTACAGGAGGGCCGTGACAATATTCATATGAGTCAAGTTTCAGTGGGAATACACTCATTATCGACTAATTTCCAAGAAATAACTTGACTGAAACAACATAATTAGCCAAGACTTGATGACAATCATCGATGGTGGGTTGGCAGACAGACATCTGATACAATTCTGTAAATCAACTACTGGACATGGTCGTTGAACATTCAAAATAATTACCCGCCGACGACAGTCTGAAGTTTATAAAAATAAGTAAGAAGCCTTCGATATCGAGTTGAAAAAAAAAAAATCAACTATTTTCATAAGTACAATCTAAGTGGAGGCATTCCATGATTTCAGAATTAAAGGATGGGCCCTCAGGGCAAGTCTTGTTTCACAAGCTTTCCATTTTTAAATATACAATATACCAATACAACTTTAATGCGTCCTTAATAATTTCAAAATATTCTACTAGACTTTCAGTATAAATCTTTTTTTTAAAATTTATTTAAATTTTCCAACAATGTTGTCTCTTACGTTTTGTATTGTTGTCGATAAGGCCATGAAATTTTGCAGTACCTAACTAAATTTTCAATAATCGTCTTTATATAGTAATAACTATACATAAAACTATAATATATATTAAATATTTCATTCTATAATTGTTATTCCTTTAGGTTAGTTGCGTTAATTACCCTGGCTACGCTAGATAAAAATAAGGGCCACCGCCTGGCTATCGTGAATCGTGGGAAGTTTTCTCTTGTTCGGTGTATTACTCAAATATTTAAAAAAAACCTTTTATTTCAGCTATGTCAGTAATTGACGTCTAGGAGCGATACGTCTCTGTCTACATGAAATTTACCATAGATAATAATCATCGATCTCGACTCTGTCTACAAGGGGGAAGTACCTAATTTAGAATTTCTTTAATTTCATAATATTAATTGCGTTCAGGGCATATTACAGGAGACAGTCGAACTATCTTAATATTGAAAAACTACCATATAAGAGTACATTCAGGGGCTCGGTACATGAGGGCGGAACTACAAAAATGGGTGTTTTGAGTTAAATACTAAAACTGACATTCAAAAAAATATTTTCGGCAGTGACAGAAAGATGAAACTCATACGATAAATGGTTACTTAGATAAATTCGGGTGAATCTACGAATGAAATGTTTAAAAAGAGAAGTGTGAAATAAATTATCATTTGAAAACGGTTTTCTTCTATATTTCAAAACTGTGTTTTTATTTTAGTTTCGCTCTTATGACCCTAAACCCATAATATTTAAGAAACGAGTTTATCATTCGCGTACACAGCTCATTCCCAAAAAACATGATGTGACAAAACACAAAAAAATTACATAGAGAATAAGATATTTTGAATGATTCAAGCTAGGTTTCTTTCTATGCTAATGAACAATTGTTCTTTCAATGTCCATTTTTCTAGTAGTGTAGTCTACACAAAATAGTCAATTGAGCCATGTTTAGAAACAATACCCTCAATTTATCGCATTTTCTTTTTTTTACTATTGCAGTTGAATATTAAATATTAGCTTACATGGGCGAATATGAAACTCTTTTATAGAAAGAAATGTCAGTTTCCGAAGCCACGTCTCGAAGATATTGCCGGGGGTGCATTCAAAAGTGTCTGATAAACCTCGTTTACGTCGCCAACCTAATGTCAAATAACAATATTGTAAATGTGGAACAATATTTCCTACGTCCACTTAAAACAAATAACAAATGCAGTCGCACAATTCCAAAATTACATGTCGTAGTACTGTGTGCGATGTCAACTGTCGACTATAATATGCCCTCGGACGTGTCGCCGTAAATGAAAAAATATTCAATATGTAACAGTATATTATTAAGCTCCGTGACAACGCTAACGTTAAACGTGAACCCGACGACGACGTCGCCTCACTCTGAAAGATTATAGGCTAGTGTTTCAAGTAAGGCATCTAAGTCCCTCTGTCATAAGATGCTACGTTAAATATTAAGTATTTAATTCAAATTTACAATTTTATCTATCACAAATTGTTTCCAATGCAGACCGAGTCCTCAATAAATAACACTTCCCTTTACCGCCTTAGACATTATATTGTATAGTAAATATTTCCAAGTATTCACGGCGATCGAGACCCAATGATCACGGTCACGCTATAACAGAGGACAAATATTTTTATGTGAGAGTTACGTGCCGAGTCTAGCCCTAAATGATTACTATTTATTATAATATATTCAGCCGGTGGAAAGAAGCACTAAATAATATCTCAAAATTTACATATTCCTTTAGTGAATTACATCAACCAATTGACCGCTCGTAAGTATTAGAAAAGTCTGAGATTCGTCTGCAGAGAACTAGTAGAGAAAATTTGCGTTTAACTTGAAAACAAAAATGCTAATGGAAAGTTTTATTTGGGACGGCGAAAACGTAGTAAATTTATGAATATTAAAAAGTAGTAGAAAATAACAATAGCTAGCATTAAGCATTTGAAGTAATTAGCGAATTCGGAGTTGGTACGACACATGCGTGAAATTCTTGGATGAACAGGGCCTGAAATGACAGCCAAAGGTGTCGAGCTAGATTAGTACGAACGGTCAATCGGTTAGAGATAAAAATGTGATCAGTAGGTCTCAAACAGCCGATGAGGCAACACGCGTAGAGATTATTCCGACGTAAGCGGCCAAACGGAGTTTATTCTTGATTCTTGTGTATGATCTTTAGGTGCGCCACCATATTGTCTTTCCTCGTGAACTCTTTGAAGCAGATAGGACACGGAAAAACCTTGACGTCCTTCTTATGCGAGGTGACATAGTGGCGGCAGAAATTACTGATGTGCGTATAAACGCGGGAGCACACTTTGCACCTGAAGATGTTCTCGCCTTCTTTGATGCAGAAGTCTCTGACGGACTCGTTCGACTCGTCCATGACCTGCTGCGCCGTCTTGATACCCTGCGACGAGTACCAGTTGTTCGTTCCCAGCTCCGAGTCGTGCAAGCCTCTCTGTTCCAATTCGGAAGAAGTGAACAGCTGAGACGCCAGAGTCGGCATCAGATTGACGACTTCCGGCGGGAATTTATCATAGTTATTGAGAGTGTTATTAATGGGCGGCAGTCCGGAGAGCTGATTGAACAGGTCTCGCGCGCGCATTTTGGCCGAGTGCGTGAGGAATTTCTTGTTCTTTGGTTTGAGGTTTTTGCTAATCCTAATTCGGTGGCCGGCCAGAGAGTCTCTGTCGGAATCGCGGGAGCCGAGCGTGGGGCTGTGCATCAGCACTTCGGGTGTATATTTGTACTCGAGCGGGTCGTCGTACGAGTCTAGCAAGGGCGGTCCGGATTCGTCAGGCGGATCGGGTTTCGTCGAACCGTTCTCGTTCAACCCGTTGAGATTTTGGGTGGGAGTGTCGGTGGGGGATTTCTCGTTCGATTCTGCAAATATATCCAAAATACTTATTCGGATGAACATAAAAATGACAGTAAAATAATATATAATATTTCATGCACGCTTTATGAGAAGTGTCAAACGGATGAAGGTGAATATTTTCATTAGGTAATATATTTCGGAGCTTTGCTGCATGATTGTGTCACCGCAGATCGAGAATAATTACAGTATTAACAGAATATTAAGATACCAGAATTTTCTGTCATGAGACTTTTTCATACAATCTTAGAGCGTTTGCACACAATTCAGTAATGCATATTATTTATCAAGTTATTATCGTTTTTGTTTTGATTCTTCACAAAGACATTCCGAATCCACAAATGTATAAGACTGAATATAAATAATAAATGCTTTCTCCGAGTTTTAATCTCTCTACCTGAGAAGCAATAATTCTGAATACATTCGCCACTCTTTGAATTGCACCTATTCAATATTGGACCCATCGCACAAGTTGCTGTGTCTAAAAATATATCATTCCACCCGTCAAGACACTTTCCACATACCTTATTGCTAGTAAGAACCGAAACAAAGGGAAAAGCTATAGGGAATAAACCTCGGTGATTCCGCAAGCGAAGAAAACGCGGATACATTGACACCCGGGTATAGATCAACGGCGTATTTTCTTCACCGCCCGTTCGTGAACATTGAATTCGTCAAAATCCTCAAAAGACAATCTGCTCGTGGACCGATTAAAAAAAAAAGCGTGCTAACATGTGAACCCTCTCGGCCATTCCCGGTAAGCTCTTCCCTTTGTTAATTAAGCGTTGTACGGCGCCGTTTTTAATTACTTCACTTTATATAATTATAAATACAACAAAATTCTTGAAACTGACGAGAGCTCGTCCCGACTTACCGCATAGCATTCGACACGATCCGGCTGCGTCTAACAAATAGCTCTCACTCACTTTCGCTTGTCACTTTCGAACGTTCTTTGTCCCTTTCCGTGTTTCACGGACAGACAGACTTTAATATTTGATAACGCACGATGCACGAAGTCCCTTCATCGTCAGTGTGTCGGTAAACGCTTATATCCCTTTAGCTTTTCCCTTTTTTTTGAAATTCTCTACACCTACAATGGAGACTCGTAAAGGATCCCAAGAAAGGAAATAAGAACAACCAAAGCAGGGTTTCGATTTAGTCGATAAATCAATGAGACGGTACCCGGTTTTATTTACAACAATATACGTCCAGATAGCTTGACAAATAACAGCGGCACAATTCCAAATACACGACCTTCCAGTTTGATAATATTGTTACATGAAAACGAGAAGTAACAAAATAGCTTATTACAGTGCGGTACCCCCGAGTTGAAATTGATTTACTGACATCTTGGATCATTATATTTGATAGTGTAACCAATCACTTACTGTACATAATAATTCTTATTTACAACAGAGATTCGCTTCAATATTAACAAGTTTGGAATGCACCACTGCTATTCAACGGTTGCGATGTAAATGCATTTACAAAAAATAGCTGGATGAAGGTATTAAGAATATTTCAAAACTGCCACCTCTAATGATGAAAGAACACAATCAGAATCGTTCAATATTGATTTTATACACATTGAAAGGTTGGTGAAATGGGAAATTTCACTCGCAGTGAATACGAACGAATCCAGGAAACGGAGAAAGGTCACGGGGCATTCGATTAAGGAACGGGAATAAAGGTAACACCGGAACGGTGTGATCGAACAAACGTCAAGATGAACGAAGAATAACTATGAAACATGAGATGTACGCTATCTTTTATATATTTACAGTTGACCGAGATATGACAAAAAAAAAAAAACACAGAAATGTTCATTGTAATCAAATATTTCCAAAGAATTAACCCAGCTGCATATAATATAAATTTGACCATCTTCACTGCCTACTTCAGTAAACCTTGGGTCGACAATGACTGTCTACATGGGCCTCTTTTGAAAGACTGATCTAATAGTTCACCAAAACGGCTTTACAACAATCATTCTCCTCAAATCAATGGATTTAACTGTCCAATATTATATATACTCTTTTCAGTAAAATATGCAATCACTTTATATTACCCAAGTACTCTTAAAAAGTGGATATTTCACGTTTTACGTGGATACTGGGATAAATTTTGTAATTTTGAGAAAATAGCTGAAATATTTAATCTAATTAACATTTCGACCTGTGCCATTAATACTTTAGAAGGCAACACGATGAGGTTAATAATTGAATGTAATAATTTACACCAACAAACTTTGTAAAAATCCATAAATGCATGAAAAATTTAAACATAAATGCGTGACATACCTGCGTGATCGTGCTGCATAGGTTGCGGAGGGGAAGGTGAAGGAGGTTGAGGATCATCACCCTCGTCGATGAGAAGCGCCTCGTCGTCTCCGGAGACGGGCTCGTCCGTTCCAAAGCTTTCGGCGCCGACGGAGACTTCCAGTCTTTCCGGTTCGCCTCGCAGCACCGTCGAGGAGTCCATCTCCTCGCCCCCGCTCAGCTTTCTCGGTCTGCCGCGTTTCCGTTTAGGCTGCGCGGCGCCCCCGAGGAGCGGCTGAAGAAGCCCTCCCGTCTGATGAGCCGAAGGAGGAGCCACTCCGTTGCCTCGGTTCAGTCTGTGCAACTGCGGGGGCGGTCCGAGCGTAGCCGGGGATTCACCTTTGTCGTCGTTGACTTCGGTCAGTCCCTTGATTCGAAGACTCTCAGCGACACGGAGGAATGCCGTGAGCCTATCTTGGTCCACGCTGACTTCCCCTCTGTACATGAAGTCCAATAAGCTTCGCATATCGGAGTACGGTACGTCTTTCAAAATAACAATAGGGTGTTTCTCTTGGTGGTTGACAAATAACGCTTGGAAGTAAGGACTGCAGGCGGACAGTACCATTTTGTGCGCTTTCAGCAGTCGTCCCTCGACGGCCAGGGTGACATCGGTGAATGTCTCGTCGTGGAGGAGCTGGTCGAAGACGGACAGCAAGTTGCTCTGGTGGTTGTTCCACCGCAGGCAGAAGCGCTGAGACGCCATTTTATTCGAGGATGATATATTCACTCCGTCCCATCAAATCGTATCGCCTCGTTCCCTTATCACTTATCAGGTAATATAAAAATATAGCTCTGTCTCTTTGTATAGGCGGCAGGTATAAATATAAATATTCTCTTTGCTTGTTAGCACGAAATGCCGAATAAAAATTATTTATCTCTTCCCGTGTTTTCTTTTTAATCTTGTTACAGTTTTTTCTTTCTTTATTCTTAACATATATATATTATTTAGTTTTTGGCGACGGTGTTACTGCAGTTCCAATAGAAATATCATTTGCGAACCCTGAAAATAGAGAAAAGAGAAATTAGAAGAATATCTAGACAATCCAAATACATTTATTAATGTCTTTTTTTATTAAATGTATGCAATACTATTGTTGTATAATGTTTATTTGATGTATAAATAATATACACAAATATTTTATTACTTCATGTACATATACGTCTATACTTTTTCAAAGCGAAATATGAGCGGACACATATATGCGTCCATACTCCTGAACAGGTTAAAATTAATAACACACTGGATACTCCACATATTTCTTTAGTGTAGCTGAACTGAAAAATGTTGTTTAGACATGACAGACTCCGATGAAACAAATCAGTGTTTTCAGACTCTATATGACAAACAAATTCTTCAATGCTTCATAAACTTTTCATTATTAACTTATTCTTTGTTAATGTTTATATATTTTTTTTTATCCTAAAAATATGACATAATTGTTATGACTTTCATATATCATTGTAGTATATATATATATAAAAAAAAATTATATAATTTTATTTGAAAGTAGTGGATAGTTTTCAAAATAAGGCGATAAGGCATCTAGGTGTACATGTACATCCATACTAATCAAAGGGTTAATGGCAATACAGCCTCGAATAAAACATAATAATAAAAGAATTAATATATGGACAGTGGCAGGAATATCAAAACAACATTAAAAACAGAAGAATAATTCAGATTTTACATGTTGAAAAATTCAGTCACGGCTGTTTCTTACTATTAACTTTACTGTACTTACGAACTGTAAATTGTTTTAGAATTAGTTCTAAAATTATATTATGACTCCAGAACCGTTAAAATGCACTGGAAGCCTTCTTTTGGGGGTATATTTGTAAGGGAGTATTTAGGTCAGGTCTAATAACATCCGTAGATGGAAAATCACGCAGCCATCGATCGTCCAAGTTTCGATTTTTTCTCTATTTTCATATTTTTTTTATGTATAAAAGTAATGCATTACGGTCAATAGATTACTCTTCTCTTTCCCCTGCATATTCACATTGTGTAGAGAAATTCTCAAGTAAATAAATTAAAACCTCACGAGAAGAAATTTCTCATCAAATCATGTCTGTTTGTGAAGATATGACAAAAGTACTATAATATTAACCGATTAAGTGCCAAAAGGAAGTTAACTCGCACAACTTAAAACTTTAAATATGAAAATGCAGAGATATGATTATAATAAGACCATTAAAACTAAGTCATGACAAACATAAATATATTTTTAAAAGAAATATTATAAGGTTCTATTTTTGGTTAAAAATTCACACTTGCCGGGTTGTGACATTATGTCTGGCACAGAAAAGGTTCAATGATTTTTTTTGACGGTCTAGTGTTTTATTTTAATTTTTGAAACTATAAAAGAAAATATAATACAAGATAGATTTATGAGTATATAATTCATTGTGAAAGATAATAATTTTAATTCAATTCAATTGTGTTTCAATGATGGCTAATAACAAATGTTTATAGTAAACAAAATTCAACCAATCAGATGCTGACTAGAAGCAGACATAAAAATAAAAATCAATGAAGAAAAGTAATTACTCATAAATTAATTAAATATAACATATTCTCAAAAACATAACTTCTGGCGAAAGGCAGTGAACTGATTCCATATTAATATTCCTATAAGAATGTAATATTTTGAATATAGTTCAGTTTTAACACTCCTATTTAAGAAGTGAATTTTCAAAGTATGCAAGGATAAAAAACAAATGAACTAAAGTTTCTTTAATGTTGGCAACACTCATTCTCATATTACAACCATTGGTATCTGCTAGCGGTGTTGTTTGTGGTGTTAGATTTCTTATGGCAAAGAGAAATTTCAACAAGATGCAAGCTGGCAACATATTTTTTGTGATCTGCATAGCAGTCGAGATTGCTGGATTGCTGTAAGAATAACAACACAATGAAATTTCCTTTTTTTAAAAGTAATTATTAAAACAACAGAGAACAAATTGGAAAATTTGTATTTCTCCGTACTATAAAGGCAAATTTGTATATAAAAAAAATGGTATTTCACAATTTTTGATTCAGGACGGAGCATTTGGCTCCCGGCTAAGTGAATATCTGTCTAATACAAGCTTTCACGTATTAATTCAAACTGTTGGATATATATATCTTCGTTTTATAGGAAACCATGCAAATTTTTATCCAACTACTCTAGATTTAAATCTGCAATATTCAGTTAACCTTTTCTGTGCCAGACACAACAGCAAGCTGTGAATTTTTAAGCAAAAAATATAACCTTAATATTTCTTTTAAAAGTGTATTGAACGTTTCTTTGTCATGACTTTGTTTTTAATGATAATATTATAGTCGTATCTCTAGGTTTTCTTATTAAAATCATCCAAAATATTCAAATTTGCCTAGGAAACTACGTTTTAAGTTGTGCGGATGAACTCGCTTCTGGTACATAATCGGTTAAGCGAGATTCACAAGAGTACAACTATATCCACTATTAGAATGTAAATTTGATTCCTTCTATTATATAAGCGGAGGTTGGTGATTGATAAACCTTCGCAAGATACAATGATGAGGTATGAGGAATTTTACCAAATGTAATTCAACCTATTATGATTTCATTGACACATTGGTGGAATCTGCTGTCCAAATCCATAATGATAGAGAAAGCCTCGAATGAACAACCTTCAAAGTGTTAATGGCACACAATATTCTGTGCAAATAGAATGTATGGATGGCATAATGACCAAATACTGTTTGATTAACTCTTGTGAGCTTAAAATAGATAACCATCAGCACCAACATATAAAAATTGGACACAGCAGTTTATAGAGAAACTGATTCCACGAGAGCAATCTTGCCAAATCCCGAACACATCAGAAGGTATCATGTTGCAGTTTATTATGTCCTTTAACTATGATAAGAGGAAGTGTGAGGTAAAAGTATTCAATGTAAAGACAATTATAGAGAAATTAGTTTTTTAAATATGTAGACATCGTAGAACGCGAAGAACATAATATAAATAATCATTTGAGGCATGTATTTCCAAAGTGAACTTATTCTACTTGTACAAATTTGTGGCAAATGTCAAAAAACTGTTTACGGTGTCGGTATTACATATTATTTTATCATATCCATTTGTAATGTAAAATACAATTTGCAATAGAGATAACAAAAAAATATGTAATACAACACCGTAAACAGTTTTTTTGGCGTTTGCCACAAATTTGGTGAAGTGGAATAAGTTTACTTTGGAAATACACCCCTCATTTATGTATTCAAGTATAAGTAAGCAAGGCGAGAGCGTTTTCTCTATTCTTTATCATTATTATCAGGTCACTCGGGGAGGGGGCTTTTTTTCATTCGGATTTAAGAAATATAATCTGAAATATTGTGAATTAAAAGAATCCAGG
>JAPMAE010009543.1:0-10592 GCA_036584705.1 Rhyacophila sp. 25_7 | reverse complement strand
TTTGAGTTTAAGCGGATTCTGTTCTTTGAATTAATTTTGAATAATGGAATCTGTTCGGCTCGATAGACTTCCTCAAATATAATATTTTTTTTTCTTTTTCTCTTAATATATAATGTATTTTTGTATACTTTTACTACCAGTGTTGTATTACCCACTGTTGTATTATTTTTTTCTTATTTTTTACTTGTAGTATTATTTTTATACATCTTCCATATTATGAACGTATCGAACTAGTAATTTGTGATGTCCATAATATGTAAAAAAAGAAGAAATAAATAAATTATATATTTAGCCAGTATTAATCTGTTGACATATTTATTTAGTTTCAGTATTTTCTTGTTCTTTTAGACTCTTCCTAAAGAAGCCATTATACTGTTAATTAATTAATTTACTACTATAAATACGGGAAAAATGTTCTGCTTGTAGAGACTAATACTAATAGATTTGTGTTCGCATTAGGAAAGACATTGTTGCGCGGGATCTCAAACTGTTGCCAAAAAGCTCTTTGCGTCGCAATCACAGATCGATTGTTTTCAAAATACGCACGCACAGCAAAGCACGATGTGCTCCAATCCGAACAGAGGGAGATCACGTGCACCTGCCTTTCTTACAATCGCCCGAACGTTGACCCCTCTCAATCATTTAATCGGTTCTCCCGCATACTGTATAAATTGGGCTCAAAGTATGCAGGCAAATTTGTAGAAATTCAGTGTGTAGTTATAAAAACTTAAATCATTTGATTAATTTACACATATTTTACCATTTAAACTCAGTGCTACACTTTGCTGAGTGATGTTAACAAAATTGGTACATCAAAAAGAAAGTTTCCTTCAGTCGAGTGTGAAGTAAACTGTCAATGTTTGGTTATATGATTTTAATTATTTAGTTTCTCGGCCGGTCACGGGATCTAAAAATCAACGGTGAAATGCAGCAGCACCATACAAATTTCACAATAGTAATTTGCATTTGTTTTTTAGTTGAAATCGTACATTCACACCTGACCTCATGTTGCGGTATTTCGTTTTCTCCGTTACACAACGCAGTTTTGAATACAATACGCTTTAATGCGTAATATTAACACAGTGCAATAAACTGATAAACAAACTAATCGAATGCGAATCAATGCATTAATTCTTGAATAGAAAATAAATTGACCACGTAACAAGTCTTTATATTTATTTGTTTCATCGAAATGCACATATACATAATGAAGATACAGATTTTGAGGACCCACCACTGACCAGCCAGTACACGCAACCACGATTATGCGTAGTTACCCTCTTGACACTTTCACGAATGAAATGTTTTTCTCCCCACACGATTTTAAGTCTGTCCGTAGCGGAGCTGCATGGGACGATATTACAATGCAAATTAATGAAAAAACTGGAGTTAATAAAAAAAATAATTAAGAACAGTTGTCTTGTTATCTGATTCTCTGTGGCATGAGGTGCCCTGCGCACCAGATGTGCTAACGATTCAATCAACCGGGCCGAAGCTCGAGGACGATGAATCAGTTTGGGAGTCTGCGTAAAATTGTTTCCCATAAAATATCGCAAACCTTGAAAAAGCCTTAAAATTGTCCCTGGTAGATAACATGTCCGCATGCCCTAATGGACTCCCGTGAATGCGAATAAGATGAGAGCATTAACGGATACTCCTATAGAACGCGTTTAACCGTCTCTTGGTCGCGCCCCCATCTACAGTTTTGTTTGCAAGCATGTGCAAATTTCCCATGTCCAGTCAGAAATTGACTGATTCAATGTGAACACACTTAAGATTATGTGTCCGATTGAATTTATTAAAAACAAAACAAGTTCGATTTGTTAACATTCCATGTCAACATAATATTACAGTGGGTGACGAAAACATAAAATATGCACGGTTAGGTGGATCTAATTTCAACTAACTTACGAGTATATATATATACATATATATACTCGTATCTCTTTCTTGAATTATTAGCCAAATTTTGATTTGCACAAATGATACGAGTAAAACGAAAATAATACATGCTTAGTAAGTGAATAATTTTTTCCAAAAAAATAGCGCGTCAATGTGGTAAGTAACCAATAGTAAGACGTGTAAAATATAGTCATTAGGTTCATATTTTCAAATACGTTACTCTTGGTGAGATATATAATAAACGTGAAAATAAATGTTACACGTTTATTCAAAATTACTGATATTCACTGTTCTGTCGCTGTTGATGGCATACATACGATATCCAGATTCTGCTGCTTGCTAGTTCGTTTTTTTTTTTAAAAATATATTATAGAATGAGTTCATAACGTGCCATCTTGCAACTTTTTAATCCCCTGCAGATTTCCCGAAGATTCGTCAAACATATACATATAGACATTGAGTGTCTAGTACAGTGGTCGGCAAACTGCTGCTCGCGAGCCACATGTGGCTTTTTTACGAATGAAGTGTCCAAAACATTATATTTTAATCGAATAGTATTTTAATACTATTTTCAGTCAGTGGGTTATTTTTAAATTCAAATAAAGAGCAATTTCTACTTCCTCTCGATTATACGACTACATCGCCATTGCTTGCTATATTATTATATAGTATGATATCTCGTTTAATTCAGAGTATCAAATTATAGCCGACTTCTAAGTATAGCGTACTGTAAAGAAATTTGGTCCTCAAAAGAAATCTAAATCGGTGTACTGCTGATATTTGTCTATTGAGATTGCCGGCCACTGGTCTAGTAGATTAATGAAAGACTTAAAAAAAACTTTTTTAACCGAATTAAGCTGAATTCACATACTTGGAGGGATTACTGTAATTTCAAAGAAAAATTGTTTTTTTTGCTGTCTAATTGTTAAGATAAGTATCATGCATTCGCAGTCACTAAGTACGAGTATGTCCGAATGTACTATCATGATACATACTAAGAATACTAAAAGACAAAATATAACCGAGGATGGAATTATACAATTTTTGTGACTAGTATCGAAATTATTTCTGTTATTTTTCTTAATTAGCGTATATATTAATTAATAGATGCGACATTTCAACATGATCAGGTTCTACAGCTATGCACTATAAAGACTACCTCTGAAGATAATTTCTGGGACACTACCGATACTTTCGTCGTGATATACGAGCTATAAAAACTGTAGCGACGAGTAGAATCGATTAGAATTTCGTACAACATGAGTATACAATACATAGTATAATGATATAGCCTATATTGTGGTAATCAACCATTAGCTTACCTCTGCAGCCATGAATGCGAAGATATTAAGCCCTCCTCCGAATAGGGCAACAGCGCCACACATCATCATCATGATGGCAGCTATGGCCAGAACGCCACCGAGCAGAGCGGCCAGTCGAGCTCCTGCCCAGCCCCCTGAGCTGGCTGAGAACGAAAGCTGCAATGATAATAGGTACAATCAATTATTATAGTATTAAGCATGTAATGAGTATTAGCGTAATTTGTCGCAATACGCTTTAGTCGTATGCAATACACAATCTATTACAGATGTTTCTTAAAAATGTTGGAAACATAATATAATTTCTACATTAATCTTTTATATATAGTTAGTTACCAATATCCTTTATTGCATTTGTGTTATTTTACATAGTAATTTTTTCCATAAAGCAGTTTAATTTCTATACGCGTTTTGTCGGGGATTATTTAATTATAAATTTTGAAATACATTTTTAGTATATATAGCGACTTATAATAATTTAGAATATTACATCGATGGTCCTGAGCAGAAACATGATACATCTGGAAATTATGTTGTCTTTCCTATATAAGACTTTTGTAAATGTCATTTAGAAATATATTTTTGGCATTCAACTTAAAGGTCATCCATGAACAACGTGAGGCTCTTGATAGGGAGAAATAGATGATCATTAACGTCTTCATGGTGTTGAAAAGAGGGAGGGTGGGTTAATTTGTATTGTTAGTCTTGTAAATTTCATAACTATTTAATGTGGAAAGTACGTAACATTTAAAATGTGGAAAAGGGGGGGGGGGGGCTTGAAAGCCTATTGAAGAATAAACAAAAAAATTATTATTAACGACAAAATTAATATGCTGATTTTTATTGAAATAATTATGAAAGAAACCTTTACGAAGCCGACTCCGATTAATCTAATATAATATTATAATATTTGGCGTTGACATAGTTTATTAAAATAATACATTATGCAATAAATCTTATCGGGTAATTTTGTTTATTAAGTGCTAACAAATAAATTATTTATATGTAAAATTTGAAAAAGAATTGTTCCACACCTCAGCGAAACCTGTGTTTATTACATAGTGACCCATACTCGTATGTCTCCTGTGTGCCAGTATAAAAAAATAATCTATACATAAGACATTGTTATCGATACTTGGCATTTGTAACCATTTCCATCAGGTCTCGAAGCATTTTAAAATGTTAATGCAAGAGCTTTAGTGTAAATCAAAGCTGCGATCTTCTACAGTAAATATCTTGGTTTATCAATCATCCATGCGCTACACTTAAGGAATAATTGAAACATTTAGATTTAGACAAGTTTTATATTCTTAAAATACGCAAGTAACATACGATTATGTAAATATATTGTTACACCAACGTGATTAAACAGATAAATAAGGTCATATAGATAACATGTTAAAATTATAAAATAAATTTGTTTTTCGCGTCGACAGACTGACTAGAGACAAAAAAAAACAAACTTATATAACTTAATAAGATTCACGAACAAAAAACATGCATAGAGTCTCAGATATACTGTGGTAATCTCATCATTGTCAACTAAATGTCATTATCAGCTGTACCTATGTATTGTTGAGACGATAACTGTTTCACGGACTAAAGATTAATGTTTACCATTCTTTCGTTTGCTCAAATAAAATATAAATAAATACATTCAACGTAATTAATTAACTGCCACTATAGTGCATTCTACAGGTGTCAATAAAAAGCCTGTTATTTTCCTTGTCGATCTATTCATTCTCGGCATATGTATATTAGCTTATATCTATGAATAAGTTATTTACGAGTTTAATTTAATCGGAAAATACACATAGATGACAAATACTTGAAAGGAATTATTATTGGAGAAGAAGAGTAGTGTTTGATTGTGGCTACACGAGCATCGAGATACAATATTTACACTATAAAGAGCATCGGTGTTTATTTACCTGCTGATAATTCTAAAGTTTGCGTTCTATAAATGAATAAAATATAAATCAATATTTGATATATGAGGGGGTCAGAAGCGAAGGTAGATTTTGTGAAAAAAATAACTCTTTTACATATGAATGCAGAATTAAAGAGTTCAAAATTCTGTAGCTTGTGAGCTAACGCTTCAGTGGCAAACTTGTTTGTATTAAATTTCATATACACTCCGATATGGAGCATACGGAATCATCACAGTGTGAAGATTTTCTTAACAATTAGTTTTTACGAGTAAAAGTTGTCAATTATTAGTTCAACCGTTTTAGGTTCATGTCTTGGTTATAATACAAGTGAATAAACATTTGAAAAAAGGCTATTATATGCGCTTGCTAGGCGGACGAGCTACTCAATAGGTCAGTGGTCGGCAAACCGCGGCTCGAAAGCCACATGTGACTCTTTAGCTACTCGAGTGCGGCTCTTCAACGAGTGTCGTGTTTAAAATAAATTTGGCTCTCAAATGAAATCTGTCATTGTACTGCTGATATTTGGCTCTTTTAACTAATGCGTTTTCCGACTACTGCACTAGGCCAAGAGGGCGAATTATTATATATTATACACATATTTAATTAATTTGCAACGTTTTTAAAATAGTTATTAATGATTTTTTCAATAACTCATTAGTAGTAGAAAGCTACATTTGCTTCCGATACCGTCATATGCATAATTATAGTAATTTTCCTTTCGATAAGAGCAAAGTATAAAAATAACAGAATGAGTGTGATGTCAAATGCATGTGGATAATACAGTTTAATACAACAATAAAAAATATATATATTTGACTCAATAATAGGAAACTTGGATTTTCACAGTGTAGATAACGAATTAAGCGATTTTTACACTTAACGATATTAACTATTGGCATGAATCTAGCTTGGGTCTAAATATTCGCACGTTAAAACGCAGACGAATTTGTATCCAGCAGCAGAATACGACGTTTTAGTCTCTAATTCTTTACAATTTACAAGCTGAAGGTTTGTCTACTGAACAGTCGTAAGCATATTAAATATGTATAAGAAAATTAAGATATCTCGCAAGCCGTTAGCTCTGGAAAAGGTCATCAGTTTCCAGCAATGTTATAATAATACAAATAATGAATAATATCGAAGAGGTTATGCATGAATATCAAGTACTCATAGCTAGATGGTTACTTAAGTAACGGAAAGTCCTCCGAGACATTCCCAATAAAATCAATCAGTAAGATGAACTGGATGGAGAGCATTTTATAGATGAAATTTGAACAACGGTACGGGGTAAAACCTATGTAATAGAAAAGTCATAAAATACCATTATAAATGCCTGAGTATTACCGATGCTCGTTTTTCAAACAACTGACACTCATATTGCATAAAAAGATAGAAAACTCGATATTATAGTATTATTTAAAAATTAGATGCGTCAAAATATAATAGTATGCAAATAAAAATAATAATAATTATCCATCCGGGATTGATGGTATAAATAGTGATTATATTTCATGCATTGTAATGCACAATGCAGTACAACACAATGAAAATACTTCTAAAGTGAACCCAAGAACGATCGCATGCCTTTTTCGGTCATGGCACACCTGGCAGTAAAGATGCGTCAACAATAAATCCCATATTGATGGAATAAATTAATTCTACTCTAGTTTAGGTAAAAATGGGTGTTTTTCGAAGAGTATACTTCTTAAAGCCCATATATACATTTCAGCAAATATATAATGTAGAACAAGCATGTGAAACTCGCAGCCAGCGGGCCGCGCGCGGCCTTTAACGATTATTCGTGGAGCCCATGCCCAGCCAATAATAACCGTATATAAATATCGTGTCACCAAAGATAGTAGTAGAGATGTGAAGAAGAAAACAATATTATCGTTGTTCTCTTTTTTTATAGTATGTATATTTTTCGAAATAAACCTACGTTTCTACGAAAATTGTTTTTGAAGTTTTTCTTTTTTCGCGGTCTATGTTACATAAACTAAAAACTTGTTTGTTTATTTGGCCCATATCAGCCTTCGAGTTTGACCCGCTTAATGTATAGCATACCCAGGTAAATGTATAAAATCAATGTCGGATTTTACAAAGTGGAATTGTGCAGCTGGTGCATTCTTTGAGTGTTATCGAGATATTCGATTAGTCAACCAGAATTAACTTACGAGCTCAACGAATTAATATATAAATTACTTTTTACGTCATGGCACGTAAAATCCTGTAACAATAGGCGCGAAAGTTTCGTTACGAAGACTTATGCGAGAATTGGTTAACTGTCTTTTGCACAGAACAAATAATACTATTTTGACACAATCATATGAGTACAAGTAGTCCTCAGGAAGCGAATTGTTCAAATTTAACATACTCATCGAAAAATGAACTGTTTCTTAAACGAATCATCATTAATGATACAATCCAACCCTAAAAAAATAATACATCAACAAATTAAAGCGAAGAATTTTATACGTATGCTTTATATATATATATCACTAAATTAGTATGCATAACAGAACAGTTTGCTCTATAGGGAAAAGAAAATAAATATCAATCAACTATCGATTGAGGTCAAGTTTGAATATGGGAATTAAATTCCCTCTCTCCCATGTCTATCTATACGTACAAAGATATATGATATAAAATAAAGTGAAACTCAATTTCCGGAGGTAAACAATAGTTGGAACTTTAATGTACGAGTACACTGCTTTATCTAAAGATTCTTATTATTATAAGGCGCAATGTTTTTTTAAACATAACCGATATTTTAAGTACATATAAGTATCAACATTAAAAGCTTAATTTAAAAGCTATGTGTAAAAGTTTGGAACACTGAGGCTTTCAGTGAGTTTTTGGCCAATGATATAACATTTCATGTACACGTTAACATTGATAAATCCAAATAAAAACAATATACATCGATAATGATATTTTAAGCATTAATTATTTTTACATCCCATACACTCATGTATTTACATTGCGAAAAATTGACATTTTATCTGATTACCACAAAAATTATCAAAGAGGCTATTTTGACGATATCCTATTTTAAAATGATTGTGTCCGTGAAATTTTTAGTTTTTAGCTCTCGTGCGAAAATATGCTTTTATTTGAACATGTAACGTTGCATTTGAAATACAGGTAATCCTCCAACAACACAGTTTCACTCTTACACGATAAGAAAATTGCGGAAACCATTGTATAGCACGGCAACCTACAAAAAAATTTCATTATAACACGTTAATGAAAATGCAGAAACTCTAACAACACTGTATGTATGTAC
This sequence comes from Rhyacophila sp. 25_7, assembly GCA_036584705.1. NCBI lineage: Eukaryota > Metazoa > Arthropoda > Insecta > Trichoptera > Rhyacophilidae > Rhyacophila > Rhyacophila sp. 25_7. The sequence continues at coordinate 2,154 of JAPMAE010009543.1, read as the reverse complement.
ATACTTCGATAACACAATTTTGATTCCAAAAAATTACAAAAATTTTCTAAGAACTAATAAGGGCCAGCAGACACACTAAAATAATAGATTTTTTTAAAGAGGACGGACGATGCGAAAAAATCCTAAAAAAGAAATGGGTTCTGAAAGTGTTGATATCGTTCAACCGAAAAAAGGCTTGCGCGTCATTATGGTGAACAGTGATGAAGAAGAAATTTAATAAAATGAGCTTGAGTTAAATAAGAACAGTATTTTGGTTACTTATGTTTTTTGTTTTACATATGTTTATATTTTTATAAAAAATGTTGAATTAAAACAATATATTTTGTTTTAAAATGTTTCCGGAACGCATCCCTCAATTTTGTATTGGCTCTTATTAGTCTCATATAACACGGCCTCACACAACACGTTATTTTCTAGGATCAAATCTACCGCGTTATGGGAGAGTTACCTACCTGTATATAGATATTATTGGATGTTCTAACGTCACAAAGTAAGGCAAAGAAAAACCATAATTGATAGAGAACACTTCCTGTAGATTGTCAACACGCGAATATTCATGCGTGCGCGTATCTTTGAATGATAACATTTACAAAATGAGAATAGTTTTTGAAAACATTTATGAATTCCAGGTCCGTAAAAATGTAAATTAACTAAGTAAACCTATATGACATGACAGGCAACACAATCTTCTCCGAGATAATGAGAAATCGAAAACTTTTACCGTGAAAGGAGCAAGCTTCGCACGCGTCGTTAGCATTTGATTAACTTTCACGATCTTGGTGTTTTCCCTTTGCTGAAGGTATGGATATGCCAAAGTTTATGAAATGGAGCCGAGACGATTTATGTAGGCGACACGGAGAAAGCAAAACAATCTCTAAACTTATAATCTGGCAAATAATGTTGAGAAAATTTCATGTTATAGAAGCAAAACATTTTTAATAATCAATATTTTTCGTACTTGCTTGTGACTTTCTTCTCAATAAATTTATAATAAAATTTATTATAAAAGTAGGGTTGATGTTTACACTACACAGTTATGTACTAATACTGTAGGTATGCATTTATGCGCACAGTTAACTGGGGAAGAAGAAAATAAAAGTTTAAAAATATTTTTTTATAATATTTTATTGTATTTCTAGACAAATTTACACATAACTAAACTTGCACCCATATAACGGAGGCTTTAATGTTATGAATAGTCTAGAAAGACAACACTTATCATCGTTTAATATCGGGCATTAGATATATTTCTTAACAGGTTCAATTTCGAATCAAGATTGTCAAGCACTTTATCTATATGTATATAGTTATATTATTCTGTTCTTAAAATAATAATGTATAATTGTAGATATTGTGAATCGCTTAACACAAAAAGTTTTCGCATATCAAAAGAAAAAAAAATAGTACACTTTTGACTGGTGAAACGAACCAATGGAATGACAATATCAGTATTTTTTTTTTACAATGCCATTTTGCTTTTTTCATTTTTGTGTGTGTTATTTCATAAATTTATTAGGCACGTGAAGTATTATAAACTACAAACCCAACGTAATGGTTATAAACTGTATGTACAATGATAACGATTGGCAAACTGTTGCGAAAGTTTATCGAAATTATGCGCACATATTTATATGTGTATTCGAGTAGTAAAACAAACTGAACGCTGGGCTGTTTGAAAGAACTTGCAGATAATACAATGAAAAAAATATAAAAATGGAGGGAACACTCAAACAAAATATATTGTTGTAAATTCAACTTGTATTAATAATATAAAAATATGTTAAAAACACGTAAATAAAATAATAAAAAAAAACGAGTCTTACAGGGAAAACACGGTATGTACATACAGTATTACAAGAAGATTTCCACATTTTTCTTATCGTGTAAGAGCGAATCCGTGTTGTAGGAGGATTATTTATACGCCGTTTAACACGGAATTCTTTTAAAACGAACATATATTCAGATCCTAAATGTTTCGTGTAAAGCGATTTTAACTATATACATTAGTATTTGTATGTATGGTTATATATCACTGAAAGTTTGTTCCAAATTCGAACATTTTCTCATAATTTAATAATAAGACTTAATTTTCAAAACACTTGTTAACCCTTTGATTAGTGAGTTAATTTCATAGCATACACATCCCGGGAGTGA
>JAPMAE010009536.1:0-10595 GCA_036584705.1 Rhyacophila sp. 25_7 | reverse complement strand
AATTAAGCCAAAAATGCCGAATTATTATCGAAATTCAGCCTTAGATTTTGAAAAACAAACAATTTACTAAGTTTGTATGAAAAGAAAAAAGGTAGTAAACGTAAATTTGAATGATTTTTCTTTAATAACTGTCTTATCAGGAATCTATCGATCAGGAAAATAAAACACTAATTTATTGGTCAGCATGCACTTCAAGTTTTTGTTAATGTTACTTTGACGAAAAATCCTTAAAACACATTTATTGCCCCTCCTGTAAAATTTGTTCTGTGAAGGTACTTTCTTTTACCTAAGCACGGTTGATAAGTATTTAGGTTTATATATTTTTAATTATTATTTTACTTCTGAATTAAGCTTATTCTATAAATCACATATTTAAAACTGAAATAAATGTTTCATAATTTGTATATTTGACTGGACACATAACTCACCTTTTTTAAATTGAAGCAAATAAATATCATGTTTGTACCTGTTTTTCACGCAGCGAAAAGTTTTCAACTGCGCTCTGAAAAAAAGTAAAAAATTAACGAAAGTTTCTCTCACCTTTATATACTCAATGCCTTCCTACTAAATGGAGCAAAGAATGATTTATTTACGTTTAAATTGCGCTCGTTTTGGATGACTTACTCCTTTTTCATATATTGCTATACGACAATGTTATTTTTTTTAAATACTCGTACTTTTAAATCTACATAATAGATTTTTATAGTATTACATTTCAATAATCGGCAACTAATCAAAACATTGTTCGTATCTTATTTTTCTTTTAGATCGTCTGCACACATAGCTACTCAAAATAAGCTGAACACTGACACTAATCACCAACTAGTTCGCACTGGATCAGATTTTTTTTAATTGAAATTGATTTTATTTATTTAGTAAAGAATTCGTTCACAAAACTTTCATAACTTAATTTAAATATTACGTTTAAATTATAAATATCATCTTTTTCGCTTAGTTTGATTTAATAATTATGAATTTTAATCGAAATATATCAAAATTAAATGTGTAATAATAATTACATTTATTTTTAAAAGCTCATTCTGTACTTTTTCACTTATCATGCATACAAAAAGAACCCCAAGCATATTGTATTTATAGATTTTGAAATCATTTTACGGCTTAGTTTTATCTGAATCAGCCGAAAATCAACTGTTATAACTAAAAAGCATTCACAAACCCATATGATATTTTCAGCTGTTGTTTATATTTTTATCTCATCCAAATTGTTAGTAATAATATCGCACTAGAACATTATTTTAAAATAATTGGTAACAGTACACTTTTTTACAAAATAATAATAGTCTACGAACCACAATCATTATTAGGTAAAAAAACTAACTTTGACAGGTTGATACTAGAATTTTTAATTACTCTATACTATTATAAAATTTGGAAAAAGAACGTCTTTTTTGTTTTTTGAACACTTTTAATAAATTTGTTTTTGGAAGCAAGTGTAGTAATTATTTTACAAAATAATTAGATTAAGTGCTCTCACAAATATATTTGAACAGGCAGGCAGTGTAAAAAATGCCAAAACCATAATTCGTGTAGCTTATGTAATTAAAACAAATACACACCCCTTACTTTAATGATATTAGAAGTAGTTCCGACATTTGGGAATAATTGTTTTTAATTGACGTTTACTTCTGTATTGTTTTTTTAAATAGTCCACTAGCAACATTATAAAAATAATAATTACTAGAATTGTTACAAATTACGTATTTTATTTTGTAATACGTTAGTCAATTAAGTCTATTTCATAAAATTCCTAACAATTCATGTACAGTTTAATATATATCAGTAAATTAATGTATAAAACAAATAAAACTGATTAACAAGAAATCATCCCAATGTTCTCAAGCAAATATAAATATAAAAATATTATTTTAATAAAATAATTACAAGAAGATCATTTCAGTAAAAACAATGTTTTAAAATATCGCATTTTTTATAGTATTATTGTATATCCAATAATTTTATGTCCAGCCAATTATAATGAATCTCAAAAATGATTATTTCCAAAATGTAAATACATAATAGCATTAAATTATTTTATATTTTTATGCTGAACATTTTTATATCTGCACAAAGTATTATCGATTCAAATTTTCACTTTACGATTAATTGAAATACAGATAATCTTTGTTTCAAAATTTACTTAAGATCCCAAATTGAAGCCTAAAATTGTCAAGTCTGACAGTTTCACTTATATCTACGGAACTTTGGGGTTATTTAGTACAGAATATTATATTCGAGTGTGTGCAGCTTTTATTAAAAGTGCTAAATCTTTTTTAGTTTTTTATAAGCTTGTCAATTTATGATTTTTTACCTTTTTGGATATTCAAAAAAAACATAACGTATGCTTTTTTTATTCTGTTCGTGGTTACCATCAAAACTACTTACTATACTTACAATTGTTACCAATATATTATTTACATATTTTTTAATTATTATATATCTAATAACCTTAATAAATATCAAATTTTCCTAGGAAAAAATACTTATTTAATATCCTAGTACTCTCATAACGCATTCGTGGGTTTGAGTCTTTTTTGTTGTTTTTCAAACATTATTTATATTTACCTTTTCGAAGTCTATTTCTATAATAAGGTATATGAAAATTAGTCGTATATCGTTATTGAATAGTGACATTAGCAATTTTAGTTTAATTGAAGCGTCTAGTTACAAAAAGCGATATAAGCACATTTTGTCAAAATCGAGAAAAAAATACGTTCGCATTATACGCACAATTTTGCACTGTATGTGAAAAATATATATTCCAAAACCCAATATAAGCTTATGAAAAAAATAAAAACGAAAATTTTATGCATAGGAATGTTTCAGACTTGGTTGATTCCGCGCGCATTTAAATATTTATTTCATTTCCAAGTGTATCAGCTAATTAATACACATCGTTATTTTGTTCTAATTGAATACGATGAAATAAAGAACAAAATTTGACCTTGAAACATAAAAACATTGTTTGCCGAAAATATTGAAATGTTGATATATCATTTTATGTAACTAGACGATTTAATTGTGAAATAAATTATATTTTTTTAAATTACGATTTCATACTGAAATATTATAGTACTCGGTAACGTTTTGATTTAAGATTATTTTCCCCTCGACACTTTATATATATATTCATTTAAGCACGTTGTGACATAATATTTTTGTAAGGGTAGAAATAAACTCTCTCTTCATAATTCAAAAGACACAGGTGACGCAAAAATATCGTTCAATCGAGAATACAACAGATTGTTATGAATGTATGCCTTTTGTCGCGATTAATCCATAACACTGTCACATCAATTTTAATAGTACGTTTTAGATTTAACTTATGCGATTAAGCATTATTATTAAGAGTCAGTAATTTGTCTTGGCGATGTTCCGAAACCTTTTCTCATCCATAGTACACAAATATTCTCCCCAGTATTTAATAGCATATTACGAGTAAAAATATATCAAGTTATTTAAAAAATATTTTTTACAATATGATCGTGACAGCTGGATAGATAGATATTTATTCAACAGAGTTCAGCAATTGCTATCTGCCGTTATTGACATGGATACGCAATTTCCTTCAAGTCTTCAAGTTTTTTCAATGTTTTAATTATAATAAATAATATTTCATTGTAATACTTCACGCATGCGGATACGGAGGTTCGGAGTTTGACCCCGTAGAAACAAAGGCGTAGGTAAAAAATAAATTAAAAATAATTTTGAATTCAAAATTATATTGCAAATAGCAACATAAAAGTATTCCTTTAGTTAAAAATAGTAACTAACTTTAAAAAAAATAAAATAAAAAAAGTAAATATATCGAATTTATATATCTATATAAATACTGTAATACAGGACATAAATTCTTGTAATTTAAGTAATTAGGCTTAAGCTTAGATTATGACACGAAAAAACTTGTAAATTGCAAGTCTGAACATTGACAGTTGTAATCTCTAGCCAATAAAAACCTCTGTCATACCTTCGCTTCAAAACTTGTAGAGGCAAATGCAGAGACAATTTCACGCGGAAGCTCCGCAATCGCGGATGTGGAGGCAGAGCTCGGCATGACAAAAAATCTCATTATTTATCAGATATATGCTTTATAATTGAGTTTCTCTACTAAAAATTCTTGATGGAAAACAATAATATTGAAATCATTTTTTTTTTAGTTAAATAATAAATTCATTTATTAAGTTTTAAATACATTTATCCCAAATATACTATCAAGATATATTAAATCGCCTTATAGCAAAAAAAGTAAAAAAATAACAAGATATGCTCTCATATTATACGAGTATTTAAAAACATAAACTTTATCAATATTTTCTAAAATACTAATTATAACATTAATGTATTTATTATCCTAAACATAAATGATTTCTTCCTTCAAACAAGTTTTTTCATTTAATGTATAAAAACTTTGTTATTATTTTCATATACATTTTTGATTAAATTCCTTAAATTATTTTTAAAGCGGTTCACACATTTTTATTGAGAAACGCTAAAGCAGGGGTGGCCAACCTTTTACATACCATGCGCCATTTATTTCACATACAAGTTCAGATGCGTCATATAGTTCATACACCGTTTCTACTTTCATATGTTCAAGGTTGGAGTTAATAATGTAATAATATTGTAGGCACAAGGATGCAATGCGCCATAGATTGGCTAAACTTACCGACTATGTCATTTTTCCTTTAATTATGTATAAATATCAACCGTATATTATTCTTAATTAATATTTTACGATTTGTTCAATAATGGTAAACAACGTTAATTATTGTCAAGACCTATTCTGGTCGTAATTTATAATTGTGAAGCGTATTTTTTTAATATTCATAAAGGTTTATGGCATCCAGAAGCACTGTAAATCTGCGATATATTTCTCTATCATCAAAGATAACGCAACATCAAACTAATTAAATACGTAAGCGTATATCATACTGTTTTTCAAACAATCAAAAAATATTATTCACAAAAGGATGTATACATTTTATTAAAATACGTAAAAAAAACCTTTTTGCGAGTCTGCTGAATACGTAATGAATACATCAAAACCTTGTCATCCGATTAAAGCGGCCGTCATGACTTTTTCATCCGCCATTTTGTCACGTCCGAGCGGAGGGTATGCCATCTGTCGGACCGTCACACAGGCTATGGACGCCCCCTCCCACGCCGCGGGTCGTTAGGTGACAGGTGACGCGACCCAGCGCCCCCCTTTGCCCCCTGGGAAATTACATTAAACGCCCGCCGGACGTAGAGTTCCTATCTCACTTGTTTTTATATCGTAATTATTGGCATAGAATGTTTGCGAGTAGATAGCAATAACAGTACTGGACGTTTTTATAGCGTACATAGACGAACAGTATTTCTAGTTTTGTGCAAAAAGTGCCATATATGCAAACAGCCAATGAACTTCTACGATTGGTCGTCCGAATACATTTCCATACGATATCTAATCTATCGAAAATAAATGACACTAAATTTTTTTTAAGATTTGTTAATTAGTCTTTCCACTTATATCGCATTAGTAATGTGTAGCGGTGGGATAGAGAGGGCTCGGAGGGTCTAGTGCGAGCCCCCTGTTAAATTTGTCTCAGATTGGCGAGTCCCTTATTGAATTAAAAATAATATTCTTAAAATTCTTTTTTTTCTTTTAACCATATCCACTCTGAAACGAAGCATATGGATCTCCACAATGTGAAGATGTTTTTGACAGATTTATTTTTTACTAGTAATAATTGTCAATTATTAGCTCAACCGTTTTGGTTTCGTGTCCTGGCTATAATACAAATGGATAAACATTTTTTTTTAAGTCCAACCAACACGGACCCGTGACTCCCGCTTGCTAGGCGTACGCGCTATCCACTAGTCTAACAAGGCCGATTATATATAAAACACACATACTATAATTAAGAAAGTAAAAGAAAAATCGTTGAACGGTTTAATATTTTTTAAAGTTTTTAAATGTTAATTATTCTCTATTAATAAGCTCAACCATTTTGGGTCCATTTTTGTTTCAAGTTTGGCTAAATACAAATGAAAGTTTTTTTTATGACAAGCACGGAACTCAAACCCGCGACTCCCTGATTGGTACTCGGATGTGTTATACATTAATCTCAACTAGTTGCATAAATATATTATTTAAATTTGATTGATATAATAATTATTGAATACAATTGTATAAGACTATAAAAATATCTACCCCTTCCTACCCGGAACACTAATAACACTGAGATTAAGCGACATAACACTATTGGTAATGTGTAAACAATGCTGCCTGTTGAAACCACTCATTAAAATAAAGCCGTCTCCCTCACCACGAGGTAGTAAATTTAACAATACATTGTTTAAAAACTTGAATATAAGACGACCCTTTTATTTCTATGTCGCTTTTTTAAATACTAAAAAAACTTTGCATAAGCGTCGGGCTAATACGGTGTGTCCATTGTGATATAATACAAAAAAGTAGAAAAATATCTTGTTAACAAATTTATACTAAAATATAGGGATGTGGACTACGACTCTGACTTTCTTTTATTCTCCAATTTTTATTTTATTGTATATGCTACGTCTATAACATATATTAGTCAAAAAAGTAATATATTATTTCACGATAGAACACGTAAACACAACCGCCAAACGATGACTGAAGTCGTAACAAGAAAAAAAAAGCATTAGACAGGTAAACAAGATATAAATAACACTAGTTCCGGGAAACTATCTAACATAATATAGTCCTAGAATTCTGAATTATATACATTCCTTGATATTTGACACATACCATAATGCTATTCATTGTAGAAAATAAAAAAAAAATCGGAGTTGGTGTCAATCGAATTTTTTTGACCATGACTCTGACTCCACAGCCCTGCTAAAATACAATTTTTGTTTATTATATGAATAATATTATTACATCTTATCACCATTATTCCGACTTATGAACTGAGAGCCGCCGGTTGAAATCCCGTAGCTGGAGAATACCGCACAGATTTTTTTTCATGCGCATTGAAACCAGGACAATGGACTAAATTGGGTGAGCTAATAACTTTTCTAAATGTATAAATATATATTAAAATAAGTGCCAAATAGTGTTTTTTGATAAAACGATAAACATAGTATCAAGTAGACATACAGATTTGGCCATCTGTTGACACTTATTAATACTATCAAAAAAGGAATTGGAGCTTAGATTATATAGCATTCAATTAGATCGGCGCTGTTACTTATATCTAGATTTTGAGGTAAAAAACTAAAAAATGTTATTTTGGCACTAGAGATGATTCTGGTTGTAATTATTATTGGTACTTGTGACAGGTTTATAAGCGTACTCGTGCCAAACAATACTTTTCATACTTAGTTATTAATACATTTATTCGGTATCGGTGATACAACCATATATTCATTATCCGATAACGAATTTGAATTCGCTTTTTTATGACAACATTGGAGAGGAAGTAAAATCAGATTTTATTTTATGAGGACGTACTGTATTATAAATATATTGAGTCGCTACAGTGCCATGATTATTATGAAAATAATGAATTAACTGTATAGAAAACTCATCGTCAATTTTACGAAGCAAACTTTTCTTGAGATTATTCATTCTATTTTTTTTTACATTTTGATTCAGATTCATTCGTTGAATCGAATAAACTGATTTTGAATGTTGCCAGTAGAATCAACAACGGTACACTGGACTCACTTTTTACTCGGTGGATACGTTTCACGAAATACCGTGTAAAAAACATACTAAAATAAGAAATAATGGTTGATAGGTTTTCTTGTATAAATTTCATTATCGTTTAACGTTTATTGTATTTTTATTTTAATAAAAAAATGGCTTATTCATTATGACAACAGACGAACCCGTTTAGGCACATTTGGTACGACATCGTTTTCATCACTTGAGATACGCAGAACATGTGTTAATATATATATTTTTAATTTTTGGGTTTACTGGATTTAAACAAAAATTCTGTTATCGATGGCTGTGACTGTTTTTTTTTTTTGTGAGTTTCTTGTATGACTCTTGGTAACGAGCCATTCGAGTGGTCAAATCATATTGAAATTGTATGGTTCATTCTACGTTGTGATGCGCATAGTACTGAATAGTAAGAAGCTAGTATTTGGCAGGAGAGGTAGCACGGTGTTATTTCGAAACAGTCTAAAAAAGAAGTTCAGTGTATTTTAAGTATACGAATCTTCTTTATTAAGAAAATTGTGTTGAGAGAAAATTATCAATTGTTAACTCATCAATTTGGAAAACCTCCTGTTTTTCAATGTATATGGAAATACCCATGCAATTTTTGCCAGCCACGGGATCGAACATGTGACCCTCGGTTTGACAGTCCAATGCGCTTTCCATACGTCTACCGATAGTGGTATTTTAACTTAGCACTTATCCACCAGTCGCCTTTAACGACTCGATGAAAATCGAGTAGTTTAATTGTATAGCTGATCATATTTAAAAAAATATTTATTCATTTGAATTTGTATTCAGGGCATGCACATAAAACGGTTGAGTTAATAAATACTACTTATAATATCTGTACCTGGGAGGTAAACTAACTCTTTTCAATTTTGGAAAATTTGAGATATCGCCATAGTGTACTATATCTTGCGACGTTCTATCCAGTGATATACTCAATTATGATGTAGCTATACTAGAAAAGAATTTGATGAAATGAATATTACACTATTATGTATGTATCTGAAGGAAGCAACACCAGAACGACTTTGAACAGTCATAGTGAAAAAGTACCATTTTTGATATAGTGTGGTTTCACTCCCAGGTACATTTACATTTATATACACATATAGTATGTTTCTTAATTTGAATTATTATTTAATTTCATTAGTCATTCAAGAATAGTGGCATCAACTTTGAAAATAATCAAAAAAGTTGTATTTTTTATTTATTAGTTGAAAAGAAAAAAATGTATTTACTATCCTTTACATAGTGAAATTCTTGAAGCCAAGAAATTATAGTAAATGCCTTGAGACAAGAAAATTCAAATGTGTTGGTCATGTTGTAAAATGTGATAAATCTAGAACTCTCAAGAAGGTTTTTGAAAAAACTTCAGTAGACACTCAGCCCGTCGGCTTTATGAAAATCTTCAACTTACCAAAATTCCATATGCTCCATCTCGGAGTGAATGTAAATGAAACGTGTTTATCAGTACTCGTAGCCATCATTTTGCACAACTGCCTTTCCTGATACCTAACAAAAGATTCTTTTTATTTTGCCTTCACTTTGTTCTAAATAAAGCCCGTAGAAGAACTGTATTGGACGATATCACCACGCAACGAAGTGTTTAATGAATATTTATAGAGGTCGTCTATCTGATTATTTCGCAGCTATGCAAATAACTATCAACGTTGAAGTATACAAATAAGTGTTTGTTTATTGATAACCTTTTATCAACGCTTACTCTGTAACATTATGAAGTCAATATTCAAATTGTTAACTAAGGGTTTATATTTCAAATACTTACATGACGATTTTCACTACGATAATATTTGATCTTCAAAGTATAATGAGCTTTCAAAGCAAGGAACATCCACCGAACAACATCATATAAAAATATATGTTAATTGACATTAAGAACCTTTAGTTTTGGCAAACATTTCCATCCCATAACGAGGGTGTTATTTATTTAATATTAAACGTGCTTTAAAGCCTCAATATGGTTTATGTTCATGACATAGGAGATACGGTGACCCTTGACCTTCATTACATTTTTTAATCTCTGTTTCAATTTTATATCCATTCCTTCATACATAATTTTCATGAAATTAATAATGTAAAAGGAATAAATTTATATTTATTGCCGATTCGGTCTCAATAAATTATGATAGCTCATTTTTTCCGTAATGTTTTATAGCATTAATACCAAAATTATACGTGAAACAAAATTTACTTCAATAATAATTTTACATGGGCTCTAATGATGTTTTGTCTATAGAAGTCGAATGATTATTTGAAACAATTGCTTGATAATAATTACAAATTATAATCAATATTTATGAAATGATATTTAACTTTTTACTGAATGTGTCATTGTCTTTCACACATTCACATTATTGACACTTTTTCACATGCTATAATGATGCTTTAAACTATGCATGCTTCTAAACGTTGGTTTGTGGGCCAAATGTAGCCCAATTGAAGATTTTCTGAGGCTCTTTCGAGGTTTTTAATTTTAAATACATTTTACATTTTGTTTTTGGTGAAATACATATAAAAAAACCTCCAGATATACAAATGGAACTTATAGACCTGCAATCAAATATTGCAATGAAAACCATATTCGAAGCGAATGAAATACAAGGATTGTATCAAAAATATATCCTTGAAGATTAATTTCCGACGTTAAGGCAACAAGCAATATACATTATAACTCTATTTAGCACTACATATTGCTGCGAATCATTTTTCTCAATGATAAAAAATGTAAAATCGAAGTGTTGAAACAGGTTGACTGATGAAAATTTAACCAATCTGTTGCGATAAGCGACGTCTAAAATACCGGTTGACATTAAAAAAATATCAAACAATAATAAATAAATGCTGATATATATATTTT